>BGPR01009279.1:0-31267 GCA_013235015.1 Araneus ventricosus | reverse complement strand
GTTTCATGGGCAAAGACATCATTCCAGACTTTATCGAGTCTAAAGCTTGAACTAGACATCTTAATCATAACTAAAACATTAAAATTGAAGTAATCAGTCTAAAATTTAAATTTAAAATAAAATTCTGAAATAAATGAAAATACATACATTATCGACATCATATCCAAAAGAACTTCAGACTTGGGCATGATGATATCATTTCTTAGAATTAATTATCATTTTCAGGATAATAAGGGGCTGTCCATAAATAATGTCACTTTTTTTCAATATTTTTGACCCCCCTCCACCCCCTTGTCACTAAGTGTCACACTTCACCATACCCCCTCCCTTCCCCTTGTCACATGTCACACTTATATTACATAAAAATAAACTTGCAGTTCAGAAACAAAGCACTACGTTATAGATCATATTTGAAATTTTATTTTTAAACTTTAACTATGTGTTTTAATGACATTTGTGAGCATAACAATAATAATGATTATATGCGTACTTAGTATGAAATAAGATTAAGGTTTACAACAAAAAAAATTAATATACAATAGTAATAAAATATTAATATAAAAGAGCAATTGTAAACAGTAGCATTTTGGAATTTGATATATTTTGCTTTAAATCTTATCTTTACTTTACGAACACAAAATACTCTTAAACAGATTGAATTTTTTTAAAAAAAAGCGCCTCAATAAGATCAACCTGTTTGTGCCACTACCAGTTCTACCACTCATCCAGGTGCGGCGGCGTATCTTTTGTTGGACATTTCAAGGGTGTAACAGGGGGAGGTTTACTTCTAATGGTGAAGAATTTCTGCTGCTACCATATTCTCAGAACCTAGCCTGAATGCCTTTTTCAAAAACAAAGGAATATACGTGGGAAAAAAATCACATGAAAGTTGTTTTAGTCCCGATTAAAAAATACCCTCAAATTCTGGTAATTTCAAAATAACTTCAAAATTTAATCTGCTGATTTTAAATGTTTTTATTTTAACCAAAATGTGTGATGTCACACTTCTTCCCCTCCCCTTGTCACAATTTCACGAACCCCCTCGCCCCCCCTTCCAAGCGTGACATCATTTGAGGACGGCCCCTAATCTTCAAAACTACCTTTTCGCAATATACAAAAGAAAAGTAATACACAAAAAATAATATACAAAAGTAAAGAATAATTTATTTGAAAATCATTTTTTGAGGACAAAATCAGCTGTAAAAGTGGCAGAACATTTGAGATACACTTCATAATTTAAATTTTCTTACATGCTTATTTAATTCTTTAGCCTTTTAAATGTAAATTCTTTTAGAAAATCCTTGCTATCTTAAAGTAAAATAATTAATAATTTTTTTTCAATGTCAGTCTAAGATCAGTTTGCAAGATCTGTTTAATTTTTACCAGCAATTGCAAAACTTTATGCCGTCTTTTCTCTCTCAGTTTTTTTTTTTTTTTTTTTCGTTTGGCAAAACAATTGCATCTAGGTTTTGCGAAATAAAAGTTTAAAATAAACACTATGGCATTTTAATCATACAAGTTTTGCAAATATTCAGTACTAAAAACAATACAAAGATAGCAAACTTAGGACCTTTTTAAATTTTCTGGAGAGCTCTTACGCTACGCAAAAAATGGAGGTATAATTTCCGTTCTTCATTCTTTGCCGATTGAAAAGAGGAATGACACTTCTGTTAATCGTTTATGACCAATTTCCGAAGAAATTGACAATCATTCAGTATGTAGCATGCATACCGTGGGAAACCATAGGAACCATCGGGTCAGAAGAACGAAACAGGAACCCTGCGGAGATAATTATCCCTAACCATCTTCCCTTATTTCTCACCCCATCGACAAACTAACTTTTGTCCCGATAGGGTGGGAGCTCTAAACGAGTTTTTAATTTCGCGATGAGGGTTTCGGTCAGAAAATCTCTGAAGTATAATATTACTTGTTATTTTGTCGCAGCTTGAGGTTTCCGGGTTGTAAAAATGACTCCATCCTTAGGATTTCCCCCACACTTTGTTGAAACTATTTCAATTTTTAAGAATCTCGGGAATAAGAGCTTCAAAAAATCCTACTTTTATATTAAATACGACCAATTAATTCCTTGAAATTGTGCCCAAGGCGCTTGCCCAACCTGCCCCACCCTTGTTACGCCAGTGCCATCCCTATAGAGCCGACACAGAAAACTGAACTATTTAGCTCGAACTAATCTTCCTTCCCCAAAGAAAACGAAACGAAGAGAGACTTGGGCGCCTTTCGGCGAGGATGTTGTTCTGAAGTGTGTGTTCCTGATGGAACCGCTAGAATGATTGCGAACTGTCTAAACTAGGCTGAGATGCTATATTTTAAATTTTAGGATAACGGCGAAAGTGATTTTTTTTTATATAATGAACTGAATTTCACCGATCTCGAGTCGATTTTGGGTTAGTTTAATTATGATAAAATCGTGAAATATTTCATTATTCAATTTTTTTTTTATGTTAAATGTTAATTTGTATAGTCTTGTGTCTGTAAATAAATGTCTTGTGATATTTTAAAAGCCTAGTTTTTATTTCCAAGACATTACACGGGATACAAAAATTTGCCCAGACGGGGGGTAGATCATCTGCTGCAGGCCCCGCCGCCCCAGACCCCCCCCACTTGCGATACCTCTACTTTTACTAAGCCAAATTATTTTCTCGCACGAAATTCATCATTTTAAAAATACGATAGCAGATAAGGCATATTAAAACGAACATGAAGATTCTTGAATTACCAAATATGAATAAAAAAAATGTTCTTTTTCCACCATCGCAGAAAGTATGGAAATTTACTTTGAGTATTACTATGAACTGTTATGATTTCATATTCAATCTGTAATCGCGCATTCATCGCATCAATTACTCATCCACTTCCTGTCTCACTATTTAGTGTATGATGTCATGTTCTATTTTTAGAAGCGCGCTCTTCTCTTATTGGTTAATCATTACTTCAATGTACATATACCTCTTCTTTTGTATATAATAAATTATTCTTTCTCTTGCTTCGGTCCACGGCTGGTGAATTTTACTTTAACAAACAGCATAAACCTTTTTCAAAAAAAGAAATTAGTTCTAAGCAAATCACTATTGTCCGAATGTCCTCGAGACTATTTGAAGAGACAAAAGTTCAAGTAAATTTTAAAAATTACAAAGAAATGTCTTGGAATTAATTGCATTCGTTTTCGAGGATACAAATATTGCAATAAATTTACCATTCGAATATGGTCTCTCATAATGAGTTAAAAAGGCGATTTATAAAGATTCGTGGCGTAGTTTTAATTTGTTTGCTAAAAAATTCTGTTCTAACGGTAATATTTCAATTTACCTTTTCTTCATTGATGTGTTTTTCGGTTCTCTGCGTGGTATTTATAAAACACTAACATTTCTGAAGTATTCCTGCAAACCTGCATCCGAATTTTTCAAACGAGTATTAGTCTTTACTTTCTCGTATACGAAGAGAAAGTATTATAATCGTCAAAAAATTCGAACTCGAGATTTTGACGAATCTCCATGTTTTAGACCTCCTCGAGTCTGAAAAACCATTTCCAAGTTCTAAACCGAATTCCAATTTTGGAATTATGTCTGAACACGATAACTCAAAAACCGTTATAGATAGATGAAATTTGGTATGTGATCTTTACGCATAATTTGTAGGTTTCCCATCAAGTTTTGTACAAAATTCGTCTACGGGAAGTTTGTTCGAGTTCAAGTGAACACGATAACTCAAAAACTTAAATAGCTTAGAAGGATAAAATTTAGTACACATTTTTATCATCAGGAATGTAGGTCCGTATCAAATTTTGGGCCAAATCCGTTAAAGGGTTGACTGTCTGTATAATCGCATTCTTGTGAACATAATAACTTGGATAAATGAAATTTGGTACGTGGCCTTCTAGCTTTAAATGCAGATTTGTGTCCAATTTTTGCTTCAATCGGTTAAAAAAAGGCGTTCAAATTGCATATTCAATTTGCTTACTATGACGCGAGGCCATTTTGGGTCTTGGTGAGCGCTTGGCGATACTCGTGACCTTGGCGCGCGGTGAAGGAAACTCGTGGATAGTCATTGCATTCTGGGTTTCTGTAGGTTCAAATTTTTTATCCACGCGGGAGGGAGGTAAATGACACCTTCGAGAAAGTTTAGGAAAGTTTACTCCCGCTGGTTTCTTTTGAAAGCGCTGCTTTCTGATCAATTTATCCATTCAAAAACACATTAATAAGAAGTTTCCAGCCTACTTCGAAATAGGGAAGGAATTTTGGATTGCTCCCGGTCACAATCATGCCATCGTAGTAGGGCGAGTCCAGCGTAAAGAAGAAGGCCGCCTCACCCCCGGGGTTCAAGAGACCGTGAACAGTCTCGAATCCTCTCTTCTGGTTCTTCAGCCAGTTGAAAGAGTGGATGGCGGTCAGCTTCGTTATCTCTCCCGTCCACTGCTGCACGGTAGACCTGAAAATAAACGAAATGTTTGTTACGGGGGAATAAATGGATGTTTTGGTTGCAGTATATAGCTTAACCCTGTGCGGACAGGTACGCCGTATATCGAGCACCAGTGCGTATATGTTGATGAGCCGAATAAACACTACGGAAAGCGGGAAACTCGACACCCTTCTTAATCTCTTATTAACTTGCTCCGATACATCCCATGGGCCGCGGTGGCCTAGTAGCAAGGCCTCGGGGTCGGAGGGTTCCGGATTCGAAACCCGATTCCACCGAGGATCCGCCTTGAATGTGTGCCTTTTATACTTTAAATCATACGTAGGGGAGGAGGGTCTAAACGTTCTTCCCCTGGTGTGGTGCGGAAGTTTGGAGAGGGGTTGTCACCTCAGGTGTTATTCTCGTCATATGACCGCAGTTCAAAATGACGAGGTGAGTCCCGAAATAGCCATCGAGTTGTTTCAAAAACGGGATGTTAACATAACTAAACTAATCCGGTAGTTCCCATTGATCTTGAAGCAGTCAGATCGCGCATCCAAGTGCCTGAAGCGCTCTCCATAAACCAACATGATTACGAGGATGGATCCAAAAAAAGTTTACAAGGGTGATAAAAAATTATTAACATTGTACAGAAAATACAAAAGCGAATAAAGAGGCATATTTGCCGATCACTTTTCCACATAATCACCAAATCTGTTTAGGCATTTATCTGAACGCAGGACCAACTTTTTTTAAACCCAGCTTGGAAGAAATAACGTCCTGACCATTGAGCCAGTTCTCGGCAACCGTTTTCACATCACTCTCTGAAGAGAACCTTGTTCCAGATAAGAGTTCCTTCAATTTCGGAAATAATCATTGGGCCATCGTGAAGGTATCCGACGCAAACGCCCTGGCATGTTGAATGATAGTGTCATCCTCCTGCATGAAAATACCCATACTGCTTGCTAAACTCAAGAATTGCTGCGAAAGTTTAAGTGGGAAGTCTTGAGCCACCCCATACAGCCCAGATTCAGCACCCAATCTGGATTCCAAACACTTACCTAAACAAGGTTCAGTTCAGAGAGTGATGCAACAACTGTTGTCGAGAACTGGCTCAATGGACAGGACGTTATTTCTGCCAAGCCGGGTTAAATAAGTTTGTCCGCCGTTCAGATAAATGCCTAAACAGATTTGTTGATTATGTGGAAAAGTAAGTGGCAAGTATGCCTCTTAATTCCCTTTTGTATTTTCTGTCCAATGCTAATAAATAATTTTTTATCACTCCTTTGTAAACTTTTTTGGATCCATCTTCGTATCATGAAACGGCGGGAAATTTTCCCTTCAATGCAATATTCGGCTGCTTTGAAAGAATGAACAAGGAGATATCAGGAGGACGAATCTGATGCATCAGATCTCGATGCAGAAGTGACTGAATACAGTGACCACAAAATCGAATTCTGAGATTGATGTATAGGACAATCCAGTTCACGAAGAAGACAGTGCTCCAAAATTCAGACCATCATCCATCCATTCAACCTCTAATCATAATTTTGCCATAAAAATAAAGTCGTGTATAATTAAATAAGCGTAGAATTGTATAAAACGGGATGGCACGTGAAGTGCGCCAACCTGATTAGAGTGTTACACGAAAGAGACCTGTCCATACAAGTTTAACCCTCCGATTGCTTATCCCGCAATTTCCGTGGGTTGGAAGTAACTCCATTTTCTGCTCAACCCCGAGATTTTCGTAAGCTGTTGTGCTTACTTAGAACTATTACAGTGTTGAATCTGATTATACTAATGAAACCTTGCACATAAATCCAATACCCTTCGTTCAACCGTATTTGGACACGTTTGCGAACGCTGCACCTAATTAGGAATTTAAAAAATTCTGCAATCTGAGGGTTAAGATGCGTTTTTGACCGTGTTGAAAGAAGCAAATAAATGAAACGATGCTAAGGAACGAAATAATAGTTATAATGGATACAATAAAGGAAAAGGCACACGGAATAGCAAACTCTGGAGAGCCGCTTATAACGTCTTGATTTGTACGAATATTTTTTAACATAATGTTCTTAAGTTAGCATACTTTCTTTAAATTACGTCATGTGTTGTAGGCACAGAATGAAACGCTCTACAGGACATACAGCTGGACCTTTATCTACCAAATCTGGCACGTAGTTACTTCTTTGATAATAGACACTCACTAAGACGGGTTTTTCCTAATTAAAAATGAATAGAAATTCTCATTAACTTAGGAGCAGGTTATTGCACAAAAGCCATTTTGAAACTACTTTAACCCTTTGCACTCGGGAAAGTAATTAGATACATAATTATTCACTGATTACAAGGGTTCATTTTATTGCTTCGAAACGTAAAAAATATATTTGTGCAAGTTCGTATTTCCTGAAAAATTATTCTGCGAATTCTCACAACTTTTTTTATTGTTTTTTTAACCGTCGAAATCAAGAAAGGTTCGAATGATGCACCGTCTAGAATGGCGACTGAAAGTCGACTCTCGAGTGCAAAGGGTTAACCCATTGCCTCCGAAATATAAGATGTATAATTATACACCTGCGAGTGTAAGGATTGATTCAGCGCTTTAGGAAGCTGAAAAATATTGTTATGAATTTGTTTCAATTCCTAAAAATTAATCTGCGTGCTTTTGCTATTGTATGGTTCTTTTCATAAGCACTATCCAACAAGAACATGTAAAAGATGCGTTCTACAGAATGTCGAATCTGGCTCGACGCAAGAGTGCAAAGGGTTAAAATAAAATTAAAAAAAACTTATTAACGATACCAATTTTTTCTTCGCTGTGAATGATTTGTTCAAAGTTGATTTTAAAAACAGTTTTATAATGAATCACTAACAGTCTCACCCGTCTTCGATGTCAGCCAATACGTATTTAATTTTCGGATGTGGGTGCCGAGTTCTGGCTTCTTCAATCATGTTGGGCATCACATCCATGGCAATCATCTCCTGCAGGTTCGGAAAACAGGGAAATATATAGTTTTTGCTGAGGTACCCCGGACCGCATCCGACGTCCGTCACGACTTCCGGTTCCTCGGAATAGAAGCCCAGGTCGGGAAGAGTCTTGCCCAGAAACTTTAGTATCGTTTCCCAGGGTTTGTCGAATGTATTGTATAGTTCAGCATCAAAAAACATGTTGGCGGATAAAGCAACTGCGAGAAAAAAAAATCACTTTAAAAAACAAAATTCCTTAATTCTAATAACTGATATTAGAAATAGTTATTTCACACAAACATTACCATTTAGAGAATATTAAGTAAATTTTATCTTTAACACGTTAAGCGCCACGACTCGCGTCCGAGATTCGAACCATCTCTCAAATTAGATAACCCCTTCTCTGCTATCTCTTAACTATAGAAGAGAAGGGTCATCTAATTGGATAGATCAGTGACCAATGACTGACATGGCTCTTAACGTGTTAGTCCAGTGAGAGTTTAACCTTCCAGCGGGCGCACCTACGCAAATTTTACGACATATCGTGCATCGTATTACATACATATCGTATCGTTTTACAAAAATAAATGCAACTTTTATTTATGTTATCTGTATTTATTAGCTTAATAGTAAACAAAGATTTTATAAATAAAAATTACATTTAAATTTATAAAAGAACGATAGAAGTATGTAATACGATGCACAATGCGAGTATCTCTTGCGTACGCGCGAGTGCTGGAAGGTTAAGCTAATAAATACAAATAACATAAATAAAAGTTGGATTTATTTTTGTAAAACAACACGATATATCTCTACTACTAATAAAGATGAATGTCTGTCTGTGTGTCTGTTGGTGGTGTACAGAGCAGACCGTAGAACATAGAGCTACCAAATTTGGCACAGATATACTTTGGATGCTGAAGATGTGCACCTCGGAGCCGTTTTTTTGAAATTTTGATTCAAATTTAAATTATTTAAAAATTAAACCAAATTTCGCCGTTTTTTGCCAATAACTTCTGAATGAATTGATGGACAAAACAAATTTTTATGTCATTTTAAAGAGCAAAAAATTATCTTTCCAATGATATCAGTTTTATTATTGTGCAAAATTTTATGTAATTTTTAAAGTCATCAGAATCTTATAATTATTTGGGTGCGAGAGTAAGTAGGAGGGGCCAAAGAGATGTTTAACAACGTCACATTCTCGGCGTCACATACATGGAACATCAAAACAAACTTACTATCAATGAATGCTTAGGCCTAAACCATAGGTTATGAATGGTAAATTAGCTAAATAATTAGTTCTTTTTTGTTAGAATCATATTATTAGTAATTTGTTTCTTAACAGTTTATAGATAATAAATTTATTAGTGTGTGTGTGTGTTTTAAAGTTGCAAGATTTTAGAACATTTGTGTGTATGTGTGTCATTGTGTTTAAAATTATAATGTAAAAACATTTTAGCCAATATTTTAATGTTGTACTGTGGCTATTGAAAGGTAATGTATGTTTTTGAAGTTTACTTTGTATGTTTTATTATTCCTTTGATACATAAAATTTTAGCTTAGAATTTCGCATTAGCTATTAAATTTAATTTGTTTTTAACGTTTATAGATACTAAATAAATATTTTACAACCTTTGTATGTGTTTCTTAGTGTTTAAAACCATAATGTTATGGGGTACTGATAGATACTACCTTCGAATGTTGTTGTTAGATATATCTGGTGCACTGGGTTTTGAGGATTTAAAAACTGTTATATTGGAATATTGTGCGAGACTGCACCTTCATTTGCACTAGCGAAAAACAGCATCCGAGTGAGTCTACACAGTTAATTTGAACAGAAAAATTTAAGATTTATGTGAAATAAGAATAAAAGGGGGGAAAACCTCAAACTTGCTTCTTCGTTACAAAGTAATGTGGCAAGAAATCCCTGTGATCGAGTACCTTACTAATAAAATAGGTGATGCACCCATATAGGAGGCATACGAAAATGAATGTCTAGAAGGTGTGAAGCTTTTTAGATTATTTACATTGAAATAAATATTTAAAATTTTTAGATAGGGTCAAAAATCAACAAATCGGCATGAAAATTTGCAAATATCCAGAATATGCCTGTTTTCAAGTAATATCACCCTTAAAAAATGAGTGAAAGCGAAAAACAGCTTCAGAGTGAGATTACACAGATAATTTGAACAGAAAATTTAAGATTTATGTGAAATATAAGGATAAAAAGAGGGAAAGAAGTGACGTGGCAAGAAATCCTATGTAACTAAAGTTTACTTTTCATGTTTTATTCCGCAGAGATAATGATTAATCAGATGTATGCATGTTTTTTTAATGCATGGGTGTATAAATTTTTTTAAACACAGAGAGTAGTAATTATCCTAGCATGTATATTTTGTTTTGCACCGAGAATGATAAGTATTAAAACTCAAAAAATCCATAACAGATATGAAGTTACTTTGGGTGGAGATAATAACTATTATCCAAACCATATACCTGTTTTAGTTATTTTTTTTATCATTTGCTATTATTTGATAATTTGCATTTTTATAGTTTATATATATTCAAATTCTTAGTGTGTGTTTGTTGTTTTGTTATGCACAGAATAATTATTCAAGATTTGGATTTTTTTCATGCATTTCAATTCAATATTTTTTTTAATATATAAATGGTTGTTTTTATTGACTAGATTAAAATGGTTATCATGAATTCATTTTTGTGTTTTATAAAATGTAATCAATTCTTTTTTTTTTACAAAAAAAAAAAAACTTCATTTAGTTATTTTGAGTTTTAATTAGTTTTAATATGTAAATTATTTTTAGCCGAGGGATTTAATTATTGTACTTCAAATTTTTCATTACTTATTAAAATCTTTTCCACTACTTTTTTTAAAAGAATCTTTTTACTTATCATTTTTTAACACTTAAACATAAGGAATTAACTCAAAGTTCATTATATGCAAACACATCCTATACATTTTCGATTTGGGTATAAAAAATTAAAATTGGGTTTTACTAATTAACCTGTTGACTGTTTGCGTTTTTAAATTCATTTCTTTGTCCTTATTGCAATTATTGCTTTCAGCTTACAAAAATTGAAATGTTGAAAATGTCAGCCTTAATTGCCTTATTACTATTAATACAAGATTGGCGAACCAGCTGGTCGCCATAGGCGGCTAGTATTTAATACGATATATCGTAAAATTAATTTGTGCAGGCGCTCCCGCTGGAAGGTCAAGTCCTTTCTATACCAAATTAATAGCAATAAATAGCAAAATACAATAAACTATTTTGTTGTATGTAATTTCTTTCAAGGCCCCGGAAGTCAACCTTGCACCAGGCCCCGCTTTTGTTTGGGTCGGCCCCGTCTTGACCTTGCTACTTAACACGATCATCGCCCATTGAATCAAATACGATTCATACCTACTATCTAATCAGATGATCCTTTCTCTACTATAGTTAAGAGATGGCAAAGAAGGGGTAATCTAATTAGATGGTTCGAATCTCAGGCATGGACCATGGTGATTAACGTGTTAAATACAGATTTTAAAATCAGATATTCTGCAATTCCTACTCCCACTGTTGTAGATTTATCGTCCGGCAGTACAAATGGGACGGTTGCTCAAATTCTGACACTGGTGATGGGTTTTAGGTGTAGCGTTCGAAATTTGCGTGGAGTACGGTGGTCGTGAAAGCCTAGCCTGAGAAAATCGACGTGTTCAGGCTGGAAGATACTGAAATGATTATACGTGCACTTGCATTCATTGGTGGCATCGACTTCTCTAAATATGAACTCTTGAACATGCATAAATTAAATTGCGCACGAAAAAAAATATGGCATCCCCTGAAAACAATCCCTAATAAAGGAGAAAAAATTAATGGAAGGCAGGGGTTAATTTTCGGGGTAATAAGGTAAATAGCAATTGTTCCCTTGCTAAAGCATTTAGAGTTATTCGATAGTGGTACATACACAGCCGGCAATTTAGGGTAGAAAAAGTAAAAAGTCGCCCGATGTTGAAAGGTTAAAAATTTGGAATTTTCTTTAAAAACGTTTTATCTAAAGTAAATACCAGTAAAAGCAATCGCCGAATTAATTCCAGCGTTAAAAAAATTCATGTTTATCTTTCGTCACAAGAAGTTAAAGTGCTTCAAGACACGCATTTATATAACCAATTAAATAACCATTAACGCATTGATTAATCCCTTAACTGTTTTGCCCGAACTCCACTCGCGCATCAAATTGTGGCATTTTTAAACTTGCAATCTAAAGTCAAGGCATTCATAGACTAAATAATTCGATTAAAAAAGAGCGAGTAATCTAACATCTCAAATGTTCTACGGACAATTGTTCATAGAACACTCGGAAGTTGGATAAATTTAGGTGACCAACATTTTTCCAATGAAAAGGAGGACACAAATAAATTAGATATAAAAAATTCGTAAATTAAAGAAAGATTTAATTCATTGCAACAATAATACAGAATACACTATAATATGTAAATGCATAATAAAAACATTTGCAATATAATTTATTGTACACTTTTCGAGGGAGGACAGAATTTGCAAAAAGGACGGTTGGTCACCTTAATAAATTCGACAACACACTCACAAAAGAGAAGGTGTTGTCCAATTACACAGTGGAGAAAACAGAACTGTTAATGGGTGTGTAATATGGAGAAAAGTAAACTAAATTTTACTTACTTTTCTTGGTCGAAAACACCTGTAAATTCACCTGCTCTTGACAGTCGAAAGCAGTTAAAGCCTTATAACACGGAGAGATGCCGTAAGCAGTTTTTGTCAGCGTGAGCACATTAGTAATGATTCGTTCACTCCGAAACGGATTCGGATCCGATTCTGACCAAAAGGAACGAATCCGCGGATTCGGATTCATGATGAATCAGTAGAATCGGAATCGGGATGAATCCTCGGATTTGTAATGAATCCGCGGAATGGGATTCGTGATGAATCAGTAGAATCGGATTCGTGATGAATCAGTGGAATCGGATTCGTAAATCGGAATTGGATTCACTCTGATTCCGCGGATTCGTAACTACTGATTCGGATCTATAAATTTGGAAGAGGATTTGTTTCGTTCTGGAATGCACTATACATCATTTGGGGTCATGGATCATGCAGATAAGTTTCTTTGAGAGGAGCAGGTGAGGATGGTAAGATTCGGTTGATGCTGTGTATACAAATAGATTTCTGAGGTTGTTTACAAAGGAACCAGTAGAATAGTTGGTTTGACCAATGATTCTTTTGATATTGCTTGAGAAGTAAAAGAGTTTCTAGTAAAAAAAAGATGCAAGTAAAAAGAATTCATAATAATTATAATTAAAAATAATTATAATTTTTTGTTCTTAACTCAAGATTTCAATATCAAAAATAGTTTCCTTAGTTGAGTCTCGGTACATTGAAATTAATAGATTTGATAAATACTACTTAAGAGAAAAATTTGAGTCTCTACTTTTTTCAAACAGTCAAGAATTTTTGGTATAAAAGTTTAAGTAAACAAATAGACATGCATTTTAAAAATTATTAAGAAATAATATTTGTCCATGTGAGTAATTTAAAGAATTACTCACATACGTCGAATTTTTTTTATATACCTTTTGGTTTTGAACACTTCATTTAAGTATGCCATCATCAGCACACGCTTACGTGGCGAGGTGGGTAGAACGCCTTGTTTCGAATCCTGCTGACATGGGTTCGAGTCGCGGGCAGGCGTTGTCGTTGCAAGACAAAAGTTTTGAAAGTTTTAATTTCGGATATTTTTTTATAAAGTTATTTTATAATATATATTCAGCATTTTATTTTATTTCACTCTTTATTTCCAAACCTGATTTATTATTAGATAGATTTTAAAAATTTCCTATTCTAACTTAATAGTTCCCCCCATCTATATATATAATTCTCTTACGTGGCGACAAAAAAAGGTCGAATTTCTTAATCGCCGTTTGGCAACAGCTCGCAAGTTTGATTTGTTTACATCCGCGGTAGTGATGGGTCAGATTCGTTCCTTTTGCGGACTCGGATCCGCGGATTCGTTCCGACTCCGAAAAAATGGATTTATAGCCCATAATTACTTTAATAATCTTTATTATTGAGCCCATATTTTAATATAATTATGAATCATAATTAATAACATAATAATTTTAATTAGATAATTAATTGCATTGGTATTAATTTTAATTAATAGTTATAATTAGATAATTAATTGCATTGGTATTAATTTTAATTAATAATTATAATTAGATAATTAATTATATTGATTAATTTTAATAATTAATTTTAATTATTATTAATTATTTTAAATTAACATTTCTGTTATTATTTAAAATTTCGTGTGAATCTAATGGAACTTTGCAAAATCTTCAGTATTTTGACGCTTTTGATTTCTATTATCTGTTTAGGACTTACTGAATATCATTTAATTTGATGAAACAATATATTTACGAACGTTCAGTAATGAAATTTAAGCTCAGATTTCTTTCTAATTAAATATCAAGTTTCTAATCTTGATGAGCTCCATACAGTAAAAAAATATTTTAATCATCATCAAGGAATAAACAACTCTTTGCATTTATCAAGATCTACTGCTGTTAAAATCTGTTATTAAGTACATTGATAAAATGTAATTTTTTTAGTGAATTTCAAGGCAGTTGAATCAAATGCTTTTAAATTTCGAGCAAATTATGAATGTCATTTAAATATGCCTTTCTCAAAACCTGCATGCATGGCAAGGTCGGTAGAGCGCCGTGTTAGAATCCCACTGCCTGCTCGACCTGAGTCTTTCTTCTTCGCGGTTGCTGCAAGGCTAATGTTTTCGAGGATTTGAATTTAGGATATCTCTTTTATAATTTATATTCAGCTTCTTATTCTATTTTTACTCTTTATTTCCAAACCCAATTTATTATTAGATAAATTTTTAATAATTCCTAGTGTCCAAAAAAAGGTATAAAATGTTTTCGATGGCCTTTAAATTACTCACACGGAAGAAATATTATTTCTTATAATTTCTAAATTGCGTTTCTAATTGTTGACTTATCTCTTAAGCATGTATAACAAAATTGTTGACTATTTGAAAAGTCCAGGCTCAAAAATTTTCTTTTAAATGTTTTTTTTTTATCAAAACTCATTAATTTCTAGATTTACAATTTAATGAAAGATTTTGATATTGTAATCTTGAGTTAAGAATAAAAATTATAATTATTTATTATAATTATTATTATTTATTTTTACTAAGAAGTATGTCAAAGGTGGTTTAGTAATTTTTTATAATATGTTTGCGGACAATTTTTTTTTCTGTTTAGGGAGAAAGCTATTTTGATAGTAGATAAATTAATTCAGAAAAATACAAACATTACTAGTATTCTGGAATCTTTACTTACATTTCAGTGCAGTTGTTCGAATACCAACAACTGAGTGAAAAATGAATTACAGAATTCCATTTTATAAAACATTAAAAAATTATTGTAAAATGCAACAAAAAGATATGCCATTTCAAATTAATAGCATAGTAAAAAATAGTAAAATTTTTGTATTAGATACAAAACAATATGATATGGAATACAAATATATAATTAAACTGCATAACTGCATTGAGATGCAATTTTTGAATTCGCAACCTTATTGAATTAGCTTCGCAGAGGTTAAATTACGGTGATTTATAAAGATATTTTGAAAATAGAATTTATTTTTTAGTCACTAACAAATAAACTATTATATTATTGAAATAATAAATTTTACAAAGCTTTTAACCTATTCAACATAGGTTTGAAGAGCCACAAACATCGTATTCAACAATGTCCCCATATGTACAACACATGAGATTAATTTATTACAAAATTGTATAAACGTAGTGTGAGAGCTTTACAAGAAAATATAAAAGACCCACTTTACTTTTAATAAAATAAACTTGTTATTTAAAGATTTTTTTTCTTAATACATGTAATTAAACATGCAATTTTATAATATGTCTCTCTGTATGTGCGTTTCACTTAAGGTGGTCGTCTGCTTATAAATCACCAAAATCATATCAGTGCCTGCCATTAATATGTATTGTTGAAGTCAAAATTTGTCAAATGTCCGACATATCACATAAGTAGTAATGAAACTCAAAATTCTCAAAATGCTCTTAATATTTTTAAAATCAAAAACCCAAAATATTTATAAATTCTGTTAATTTTAGTACGTAACGGTGAATATGATGGCCAAAGTGCTGGTCAGATATGCTCTTGGACTCTTTCCTTAGTATAGAAAGCTAATTTTGTCATTTTGAAGAAAAATAAATATAACATGAAGAGTTTTAATAATAGTTTCTCAACAGTTAAAGATTCTTTTTAATGAAAAACGTCTAATTTTTTAGAAACGATATTTTTGTCCGTGTGTTTAGTAATTCGAACCTATGGAAAACCTTTGAATACAACGATTGGGTCTCTAGAACGTGAAGGTCCCTCCCTCCACGCTGCCACTTGTAATTGCATTCTTCTTTCCAACGGTGAAATGTTAAATACGGTTTCTACGGTGGAGTTTTATTGACAGTTTTTTTTTCTGCTGTAAGAGGGGACTCTTCGTTGCTGCGCACTGCATTATTAGATTTCTTTCGTATGCTCTTATTATATACAGTGGCGGACTGGAGGGTTGCCAGCTTTGCCTGATGGCAAGTGAGCCCCTTAAACAGAAGACACCTCCCCAGGAAATATGTGGGAGAGAAAGTTAAACTTCTCTAAAGCAAATAAATAAAATAATAATTTTAAAATCTACAAGGTCCGTGTTTATATAATATTTAACTTATGGAATTTAATATCAAATAACCTTAAACATAGTCGTTATTTTAAACATAGAAAATTAAAGGGTGTTAAAAGGATTTATTTTAAAAACGTGGAAAAATGAAATATAATAAAAAATAAATTAAATATATAGTTATTAAGTATTATAGATTTAAATTAATATAATTAAATATAAAATTAAATACATATAATTTATTAAATGTAATTAATGTTACGATTATAGATAAGGCCCTCACTGGACACCTGGCAACCACTATTTTCAGACCCAGAAGTTCAGTTTTGGAACGGATAATTTTAATCTTTCCATTTAAAATGTACCATTCTCCAAACTCCTACCTACACTAACGTGAGGATATTTTCTGCTATAACTAGCAAGCATTGACTCTAGAAATAGCTGAAATTTCAAGATAAAGGAACGTCAATGCTAGATTTCCACCGTTTGCCTTTTACCTTTGCTTTCAAAGCGTTACTTTACACAGATTATCATCAAGGCTCTTAAGCTATACGAAGGCAGTTTTGGAACATAAATTTCGTACCTTGGAATGTTGACCAATGACGAGAACAAATGAGTTGTCACGCCATTCTCCAAACTTCCACTCCACACCAACGAATAGTGGTCCAGCTCTGGTTTATGACATATGAAATTTCGAGGTAGGCAAATGGCTTTTAATTTCTTGAGGGTCGGTGTAGAGAACCGCTTGGGACCCTGAAAGTCATAAATTGTTTTATATAAATACACAGTTCATAGAGCAAGTGAGTGGGTTCAAGAGGTTATGGTAAGCTGAGTTGGGGAGAATCTTCACTTGAGTCTCTCGTTTCTGTGAGATTTTGATTTCATTCTGTAAAGTCTTAAATTTTTCAGACCTGGTGGTCATCCGTTGTTCGGACACCAACTTTGAACAGCCCTATTAATTCAATAATTGACTATGCATGCTGTTTTTTTTTTTAATTTGGATTCTCGATTTTCTTAGAAATATAATCGTCAAAAAAGTAAATTTTTTTTCGTTTTGCATGGAATGATTTTAGTTTTTTAGTTTTTCCAAAAAAAAAAAAATCGAGGAAATCATCGTCCTTTCCAAAATGAAGCCTTCGCGGGTGAATTTTGTTTTTTCAAGTATTTTAATCCTTTTTCACCATTTGTTATTTATATAATACTTTATTACCCTTGACAACCATTAAAGGAAATTTGTGTGATTTTTCTTCTTTTTTTTAGTTGAATATTCGGTATTGTCCGATGCCGCACATGGATAACTTTTTTTAATTTTTCATCTACAGGCTTGAAATTTGATTTATGCTTTAACCTTTGAGTAGTACACAGTACATCAAAGGAAGAAAAAAAAATCTTAACCTATTATTTCTAGAATCTCAAAATTTTATTACATTTTAAAGTTTTGGAACCAACTTTACATCCATAACTAAAAGTTACTTGCATGCAAATTTCGAATCAATAAAAATCATTGATAATATCGCTCTGAAGTACAAGAAATAATCGAAATTACAAGATAAAAGAACATCAATGTAATTGTGGCTGTCTTATCCACTATTGCTAGAGCCCAGAGGCGACAATGATCCAAAGGCGCCAAATTTACTACAAGCACTGGATTTGATACTTAATATTTTTAGTTCTGTACCAGAATTTAGTTTGGGTTTAGTTATATTAACGTCCTTTTTGACGCAAACATCATGGTTATTTTGGGATGGACCTGGTCATTTGAACCGTAAGGGTCAGATAACGAGGACAACACCTGAGCTACTCTCTAAACTTCTGCACCAAACTAACGGGATCTGGAACTAGAAATTATTCGATTATAATTTTAACAAGGAAAAGTTCAAATTTATATTATATGCAGATAATCGAGAGAACAAGTGACTTTTTTTCTCTTTTGTCTCAAATTATTTTATTTGGTAAGTATTTCTCTGGGTAGGTATTTTTATTTTCTTTCCTAAAGGCCTCAGGCGTTCAAATTCGTAGTAACGATTCTTATGGGCGCCAATTAACTCCCCAGCCCAGGGCTCTGAGATTTGTTAAGACGGCCCCGAATGTGGCCAATACGTTGGAGTTTCAACTTAGTCTGTGTCTACTCTATTATTGCGTTGTATTTATATTGTAGATTAAAGCCAAGTTTTTGGCCACAAGAGGGTGGTTTTTGAAAAGGACCTCGTAATTTTAAACGCTGATGAATGAGAACACCTGAGCTGTGTGACGCACCTCCAAACTTCCATTTCACACCAACGCATAGTAGTGCAGTTTCTTGGTTTGTAGAGCGAGATATATCAAAATTTCGAGCACGGCAAATGAGTATTTTCTTGGGTGTCGTAGAGAACTGTTTGGGACCCTTAAAGCTACAAATTGTTTTAAACATGTAGTCTAGTTTAAGTGAGCCTTCGGAATTCGTTCCCCAGTAAAGTCTTACTCTATCATCTGTCTGATTTTAGATTTTTTTATGTCTAATTCCAGGCTGTAAATGACCCCATTTGGTGTTGTATATTTTATTATTTTCCATACTATATACATTATTTAAACGTCTTTTTTTCAAATTTCTTTCAACAACTTCAGTGAATTTTAAAAATTTCAACAATTGAGACTATTTTAAATCATCTCTGCAATCGATTTCTTCAAAATTTCCTAAAATTATAACCGATAAGTCTTAACATTTTCATTAATTTTATTTCTTTTTAATATCATCTAGTTATGTCGCGAAGAATTTTCACTTTTTTTCAATGACGCAAAAATCAATATTATCGAAAAAAAGTTCCGTTGGAAGATTAAACAAATATTTCGTAACTGATGTGAATTAATAAAAATTTTAAAGGTCGACTAGTAAATTCGAAAATTTTATTAAAAAAATCATCTGCTAAGAGGGCGGGTACAATAATCTAAAATATATTGGAATTGTTAAGGAAGTAAACACTGAATGGCAAACATGATAGTATCATTTGTTGCACTAGCAAGCACTGACGTTTAGTCTAATTTGTTTACCAAATAAGTTATTAGGGAACCAGCTATGCATCTTCTTAAATTCCTATTTTTCAATTTCAGCTTCATAAAATGAGTTATTAACTTTATAGTTTGCTTATGCGCATACATAATGTATTGAAAAAATCTCATAAATTCACCTTTAAAAAAAAATATAATTAACAGGGAGTCTAATGTTAATAAGAACAGTTTTTTGTCTCTTCGCAAAAAACATGTTTTTTCTTTTTTCAAATTTCCGAAATGCATACACAAAATTTTTTTTAATTGTATTCCTATAAAATTTTATACTACGTCTAATATTTGAATTATTCATCTGGTTTATTAGAATTCCCCTCATTGATTTCCGGGCAGTGGTTTATATCTATGAGACTTTTTTTTTTTCTTTTAAATGAAAAAAAATTATTATTTTTTTCACAGATTTTCAAGTTACATGGCATTCAATACTTTGTAAATTTGTATTTATCAAAATGCAAATAAATTCACTGTAATTATCGAACACTTATTCACATACTACGTTTAATTTTTTAAGTGATTTTATTCATAATTCTTTCTTCTCTATACTGTAACGATTTGTGGTTATGAGTTTCTCAATTATCGTCACATCATAACACGTTTCTGATTTGCTATTAAAAAAACTTAAGAAATAAATATTTTAGGTTGATAATTAAAATAGCTCTTTCTTCTATAAATGAATTTTACATCAAATATTATATTTACTAGGGGTAAAATCAACTTTCGACGATTTCGCCTTAGAGCGTCCTAATCTCCTTATTTACAATATGCTAAAGTAGTGTTGTGGCAATGTTATATTAATGTTCCGATTTGGTAACTACTTTTTTGTTTATCTAAGTCATATGTTTAGGAGTTATTGTGTTAAAAAAGTTATTATACACACCAACAGACAGTCAACCCCAGACTGCTTTTGATCCAAAAAATTTCCATGCTTGACCTGCATTTCTGCTGATAAACCGTATACCAAATTTCATCCATCTAGCTATTTTATTTTAGGACTTATCGTGTTCACGAACACGGACAGAGGATCTCCCGCGTGGATTTGATTTGTACGCCAAAATTTGAAATGGAAACTACAAATTGTGTGTGTAAAAGATCAAATACCAAATTTCATCCCTCTCTGATCTAACCGTTTTGAGTTATCGTTCACAGACAGGCATGATACCAAAATTCTGTTTTTCGGACTCGGGGAGGTCTAAAACTGTCAACATCTCGAGTTCGAATTTTTTTGACGATTGCAAGACTTTCTTCTTTATACACTTCGTAAAACGAAGCAGTAAAAAAAAGTTGGCTTGCAAGGAAATGGAATAAGATATTAATTTTTAATTTTTATAATGCTTTTACTGAAAAATTGTAGCAGTAAAACAGTTCGTAATTTTCTTTTTATAATTCCTTGAATTTAATTATATAATTGAAATATGTTTCTTAACTGTTTCTGCTTATATTCTATATTATTGATAATATTAATGATATCAGTTCAGATATGTCACGCTGTTAGCGAATCCCATGAAAATAAAATTATCAGCTTCATTGTACTTTCAAGGAATTCATGAATGAAAAGCATTAAAATTATTTGGAATTTAATTTATTTATGTCGTAAATTAATTTTTTTTTTTGTCAGAGTTAAATATTGTTGCATATTTAAGTCCTTACTCTTACTTATATTACAAGATTGAGAAGTATGCGTATCAGAAATACGTTTTAGATGGAAAAATGAAACAATAATATTTTTGATTTTAGAGTGACAGTCATGGTTCTAACTATCAGAGATTATTCACGTCTCTCCTTCCTGGCCTATCATCTATGGTATCATATTTAATTCGATAGGTTTGTTTAGTTATATTAACGTCCTGTTTGAAGCAACACGAGGGCTACTTGGGACGGACTCGTGATCCACTGGTCAGATGACGAGAACGACACCTGAGCTGGTACCCCTCTCCAAAACCGCCACACCAACAGGGAGGATGTTTGACCACTACGTATGATTTAGTGCAACAGGCCCCATACACGACGGATCTTTCAGTGGAACGTTTCTTTATATATATTATGAATGCTAATCCAGAATGTGTGTGAAAACGACACTCTTCTATTTCTTATAGGTTTTACTGACAATGTATGAAACGCCGGCATTCTATAGAATGCCGGTCATTTTTAGGCAAAGAATGAAATATGATATTTATTATATACTTTCCATAGGCAGTGTATATAATACCTAGCCATTCTATAGAATGACAAATGCTATTTAGGAAAAGTATGAAAAAGATCATAAGGCTCTATTATTTACAAGACGTGCATTCTTCAAAAATGCAAATGTTATTTTGAAAAAATAAAAATGCCATAAAAAATCTTTTATTCAAAATACGTAAAGTAAATTGAAAGTTACATATATTGAAGATTTTGTCTTTTTTAGTAAAGAAAACAAAATAAAATATGAACCTACATGTTACATCAAGGAAGGAAATAATTTTATTTTGATTTGCACTTAATTTTATTTCTTATAAAATCGAATGGGCGATTTCTTTCATACTTTGCCGCTTTGTCATTTGGGTTTCAATAGAATGCCTAGGAAACGTGCGTGCCTTCCAGTTTCCTGCATTCTATATTCAAGCAACATGTGGATTGATTTGAACTTCCAATTTTCTTTAAAGTATTTTCTGCAAAGCATGGTTCTTTCAAGGCATAATTGCGACTCTTTTTATGTTAGTAAATAATATACGTGTAAAAAAATTAAATTTAATTTAACTACGATAAAAAAATCTTCACATGGTGTCATGAAAACTTAAATTCAGCAACAAATTCTCATTAGAAACTTGATATTGTGCTTTTTTGTTAAGTATATATTTTAATTTTATTGTTCATACAAATTAAGCATATAAAATATTTGAAGTCCAAGCATACTGCCTGACGAAAGAAAAATGATAATTTATATGTAAGAATGTTTTAAATCACTTATTTTTACTTTAATAATTATATCTTATGATTATAATTACGGCTATTGTAAAATTCAAAATAGATAATTGAATTGCAGTGTATTTTGTTAACTTAAAAAAAGGAAAATTAAATAAGTTTTAGCAATATATATATATATATATATATATATATATATATATATATAAATTTTCAAAATGCATATTTCACAGTTCGAGTTGCAGACTTCCGGTCTCAAAAATTTTATTTTGATAAATATAATTCTAAAAATGGCTTTTTAAGAAAAAAAAGTAGCCGAACCTGCCGTAAAGCATCCTACTATTATTTTGTTTGCGATAAGGAAACACGTTTAACGCTTTGTAACAGGAGCTTATTCACCCACCCCTCTTTGCTTATTCAAGCGTAAACGAAATTACCCATATACGATTACAACTACATAGTAATACGCATGCGCTCTGATGATATCGTCAACGTTATGTACAGAGACAATTTTCCAAGATTCAGTCAGAGCGCATGCGTACAACGTTTTTTCAACTCTGAGAAGGCAATGCAGGGTAACAAGATACGTAGGCAAATCGCTTTCGCCGAGTTGCGATCAGCGACATCTAGTGTTGGAAGTCGACGTAAAAAACTTTTAGACGACCACGTTAAACAGACTTCCTTTGAAAAAATAAAATTAAATAATTCTATTAAAAAATGGTGGACAGACATTCATTGAGTATTAAATGACTGATCGAAGAAAAGGTTATGACCTTCTTTCATCAATTCTTATTCTTATACTTTTTCCCAGCACTCGTTTGTACTCGAAATAGAGAAAATTTTTCTTTATTTCAGATTCAAACTTTTGCAGCTATCTTTGGTATTTTCTTGAAATCAATTTCTTGTAAATTTAAGAAATATTAAAAATACATTTCCGAATCTGTAAAACAATAAATAAGGAAATCATGGTTCCATTTATTGTTCATGTAACTTTTTTGTTCTCTCAAACTTTATTGTAAAAAAAGGCGGAAGAAACTTTATAATAAAACAGCGATTTAATTATTTGCATTGCAACTATAAATTGTTTTAAAGAATAATATTCCTTTCTTGAAAAAAGAAAGAAGTTAAATAAATAAGCTTATAAATACGAATATTAAACTTTTTTTTGGTGTTTAGAATGAAATACACGACACAATATTCATGAAACGGATATTCTTAGAAAAATTAAAAAAAGATTGACAAATAATATATTTTCCTTCACTGTATTGTAAACTACATTATTGATGACATGTAAAAAATATTGATCTGAATTTTATGTTAATATTTAAATTTCGTGTTATACAATACATTTAAAAGGTATTAATAATTGGATGGATTTTTATACATTTCACAAAAAGTGTTTAAAAAAATGACTGAAATGAAGTTAATCAGCAGCAATAAATTTAATATATCACTTTTATCATAGAAAGAATTCATAATAATTGACAAAATAATTTTGTGAAAAAGTATCAGGTAAGCTAATATTAGTTGTTTCAATCGATAATTTCCTGTATCAGATTGCTCTATTGTTATATTTTCTGTCAACTAAATGAAGAGCAAACATCTTATATTAGACAAAATATTCCAATGCGATACTGGCTTTTAAAAGCCATTTCTTAAAACCGCAAATGACCAGACCTCTCCTCCACTCCCTGTCGCTTCATTGTTCACAATTGATGTCGCCGCGCGGAAGCGGAGGGCCTCCATTTCCTGGAATTTCTGTAAAGGAATAGGGCAGGGGTGCAGTGGCGGATTTTGACAATATGAGGCCCGAGGCGCAAAATTATTTTGAGGCCCGTCCAAAAAAAACCTCTATGGTGATGCAAATGTGTAACGTAAAATAACTTACTTATGCTTTTAATTCTAGGTCTATGTTTATCTTTCTTATTTCAATTTGAAACTAATTTTTGTATTGTTGTTTATCTGATTTCTAACATTTATTTCCTTCATTTTTACAAAGAATATACTTTATTCTTGGCAAAGTATATATGCTATGCTATTTTTCATAACGTTATACGTAGGATTGTCATAATTTCCATTTATTGATGCGGGACATCTAAGTGCTAAATAAATAAAACATGAAAAAAGTGGGTAGGTAATGGTTTATTTTACTCTGATAAAAAAAGCAATAAAGCTTAAACAATCTAATAAAATGAACATGTAGAATAATAAAAAAGATGCAAGGCAATACTTTTTAGCCCAGTCATATTTTAAAGTTGATTTTACTTGCTTAATTGTATCATTTTATTCTTTCACATAATTATAAAATTGGGCGCAAATCATTTTTAAATTATAATAACAAATCAAAATTGCTTCAGTTGTCTCCGCTGACAACCAGTTTCTTTCTTCCAACCACTGAGTTGACATTAGGGAAAACATTCTCTCCACATTAGCATTGTTCGCTAGAAAGGCAAATACGTATTCGCAGAGCTTTATAAGACATGACTTCCCATCAATATACTTTGTATCTGCAAAAAAAACTTGAATAGAATCGCAGTGTTGTCAATATCGATGTTTCTTACCTATAAATATGCAATAATACGTTCTATTTCTTTTCAGCAGAGTTTAGGAAGAAAACGGGACAGTAATATGTGACTAAGTAGTGAAATACCGTGACAGTCCCGTATATACGGGACGTATGGCAACCCTAATTATATGCATATATAAAATAGATAAAGAAATTAAAATACCTTTGCATCCCTTTATCTTTTTTCATTTTACTCCAAGCAGAGATGTTTTTCGTTTGATAATATACGACATTTAAGAAGTTATTTGTTTCGATTTTCGCGTCTATCTAGATGGGTTGGACATAAGTGTTCAAACATTCAAATTTTATATTAAATAGGAACAGCATTTCAAAATTGTTTTTAATAAATATTTTTAAAATTTTCTTACGTTTAATAAAGTAAACTTATTCAGTTAAAAAGGAGAAATGAACTCATAAATCAACAATTTATATTTATGAACTACAATAAATTTTACCATAAACTGAGAACCAATTTATATTTCTTCTGAATTTCAAGCTCGAATGAACAGTGTCGACTCTTTGTTCTAAAGGACAGAATGGTATAATCTAATAACAATACAGGCAAAAAAGAGGGAAATAATAAAATTATCCTCCCCGAAATTTTTATAAAAACAGCACTTTGAGATGAATTAAGATAATTTATTAAAAAAAAAAATTGTTATCTAGTTAAGCTCTGCACAGTAAATAATTAAAATCCTTTTCATCGTTCCTTTTCTCTTGTTGAATTTCTCTTGTTAAAAAATGAAAATGTATATCGTAAAATAAAGCAATGACTTTCAAGAGTAATATAACTAATCAAAAGTATAGATGGGTGACAGAATAATGTGAACACTTTTGAATTTGCACATTTTTTCAAACATCTCTCGAAGATTGAAAGGATTTTCCTAGAATTTCGACCATGCAAAGAAGAGGCTTCAACTCACATTTTACAGGGAAGATTCGGTCACGATGGTCTTTAAGGGACTGACCAGAAATTGATGAAGAAAAAAGATTTTCGACTCGTCCCATTTTATAGAAAGCTGTTAATGAGTTGCAACTTTCACCACTGGTTTCGCTTCATAAGCGCAATATTTACATGCATTTGTGTAAAAAAAAGCACGAATATTCAGGAAGCTATAAAGGTTTTCTTAAAAAAATCCCAAATTTTCCCGCACGTTGTTTGCTTATAACCTACAAAGTTTTCAGCCAAATTTATACGAAACTTACAGAATTCATGATAATATGTTGGCGAAGTATTGTAATAAAATTTGAAGAAAATACTTTGAATATTAGAGGAAATATGAGTATTTGTAGTAAATAATTTTCTACTGCGCATGTGCGAAACGTAGCCTAATTTTTCTTTCATAACTTCAAAGGCAGATATATAGGACAGCTTATAAAAAAATTCCAGTTGAATACCGTTAAGATTCAGGAAAATACCTGTATTCCAGCGATATGAATTTTAGTTGCACTCTAAGAGAAGCCAAATGATGAGGGTTTTTCTACAAATGAATATTTTTTAAATTTCAATCTTCGAATAGTTATCGACGAACTGCAATCTAAGTAATGTATTTAATTTATAAGTATACAAGGTTTGTCAGGATATTCAAATTTCATAAAATTTAATATTACTGTTAAAATCGATTTAACGCTATGCAAGCTGTTTTGAAGTTACAAATATTAAGACAAAATAAAATAACAAAATATTTAAATGTAGATCATATTCAGGAGAGTTGGTGTTAGTATCTGCAAATAAAAAAAAATGCAAAATCCTAATTTGGTAAGTAATTTTTTTAAAAGTAGTAACAAAAAAAAAAAAAAACCCGACGACATTTTTTTTGAACAATCTAAATAGTGTAATACAAAGTTTGCCAGGACTGTTGAGACAGACGGATAACTGCGAAACAAACTGGACCACACTGAATCTGCAAGAGAATTTGAAAACATGAAAAAAATCCTAAGAATGAAGTCGTGAAATTTAAGCGATACTTGATTTAAATATAAATTCAATTTGACTACTCGGTTCTTAAAATTAAATGAAAGCACTAAATTAAATTGCCTTGATAAGGCAAGAAAAAAAAAGTATTACTATGCGTTTGGCCCCAAAGTTTGCGGGGCCCCTAAGCAGTTAGTTACTTATTTTGCCCTGCGCAGTTTTACACCTGTAGAATCAATTTAGCGTCTTGGGTCCAATGGATGTATCATCAAAGGAATGTCGTCTTTTGTGCATATCTCGTTTTCTATAGAGCATATTCCTGTGTGACTAACAGGTTAATTTATCAATAATGATACACATTAGTCACACTAGGACTTAATTTCTCCCCTCCCAACGTTTCGTTTGGCTGTTTTCAATCACTCAATAATTATTTTAAAGCAAAGAGGGAGAAACCTTTCAGTGAGGAGAGGATTGTACTATAAATAAGGCTGCAATGTCAAAAATTCTCCGTCGACTTAGCGCTATGATGTTTCTTGCATAGATTTTGAGGCCCTCCTAGAGTATCGAGGCACGAGGCGGCCGCCTCTAACGCCTGTGCGGAAATCCGCCACTGCAGGGGTGGCGAACCTTTATGTATCAACGTGCCATTTTTTCTAAAAAAAAGTTTAATGAGGTCATAGACGTGCCGTCAAATAGTACCGTCAATGCTTCATAGTGAACATTGTGATCGGTGGCGTGCCCAAAATATTGTGTCGCGTGCCATCAATGGCACGCGTGCCATTGGTTCGCCATCCCTGGAATAGGGGATTTCATTCTGCTTCCGTGAATGAAAAACTACCCGGTCTTCTGAGACACAGAAATTATCACTTTTGCCGGGCTTAGAGAGTTAAAAAATAACATAAACTCACTAAAGTTTTGACTCCATGGTGCCCTCAAGTGCACATTCGCTATTCGCTTTTTTTATTAATAGATATATATAGGAAAACAGCCTTTAACCTCCAGGTTTCTATCTATTTGTTATAAATCCGGATAAGCGCTGTAAGAACCATTAAACAATGCAAGTTTTGGGACCCCCTTTTCCTCAACAACTTCTACCAAATAATTTTTTATTGATTTATACTTAATCTCCGTATAAGCAATTTTTATTTAGCAAATATTACTAAAAACAGAAATAAAGAAACATTTAATTGCAGGTCACATTCGAGCTCATTTCAGTTTCTCGAGTATAAAAAATTGAGAATATAAATTTAACCCTCTGAGTGTTTCACACGTATTTCTACGTTGACCTTGGACAACCCCAAAATCGTTAAACACGCATTTCAACGTGTGGTCGAAAACACCCCGAAATCGGTTTGCACTGAATTTTACGTTCATTGTGAACTGTCTCTAAAGTGTAACACACGTACTTTTCCTAATTTCTTACCCTCCATTCTTGGTTTGACATCTTGATTGATTATCCGGGGAGAGCACAGGTCAACACAATGAAGACTGATAAGGATGTACTTACTGCAAATTGGAGATGCCACAGGATCCGAAACCCCACTCTCCCCTGTGGTGTGGGGAATTTTAATGCTATTTGCATTGAGGTTATATTTCCGGAAGAATTGCAGTGTCGGATTTTTTTTTTGTTTAATGTCAGCCTGGTTTGATGCTATATTATGTTTCAAGTACTATTCTTTTAATACAATTTATGTGATATAAGATTTTTTTTCAATGCCTCAATGCTTTAAAGATCCATATCGAATGGTTACGTAAAATAGATATTGTGGTTTAAGTAAAATAGATTTTGTTCCAATACCGCATTCAAGCATAAAAAAATTGAAAGCCTAGGGGAAGCTAAGAAAATCTGCTATTTATATATAGTTGAACAGTGTTCTTGAATCAACACATTTCACCCACGTTCAACTAGTTTTATGATATTAATGTAAACTTCTTTCATATTAATAATCTCCATCTACTCATTTTTCATTTATAAAAATAGAGTAAAATTAAATTTTTGTCAAAAAATAGAGCAAGTTTTAAGGTATATGAAAATGATGCATTATTTTTATTGTTTTATCTTTCAGATCAAATCGAAAATTTCAGTTTTACAATTATTTCATTATATATGTATTTGATTTTTATTAAAAAAATTAATTTTCAGGTTTAAGTGTAATTTTTTTAGACTAGAACAGATTTTAACTTCATTATTACAACATTTAGAAAAATATGTTTTAAATTCATAAAAATTACAATGAAAAAATTCATTCCGAAAGATAATTATCATTTTATTAAATAATTATTAGCCGGAAATTTATTTTTAGGTCACTCTGTACTGAAAAAATAACGTACATGGAAATAAAAATTAAAGAAAGTGGAAAAAAATTTTATTTTTTACATTGTAAAATATTTTCTTTTTGTTAAAGGCAGGGGAAAATATAGTTTAGATGAAAACGTTATCGTCTAAATTTAATGTTTGGGTGTGTGATCTTATCAGACTTTTAATAATCTTATTATGAGACTGATAATATCTGCAGCTTAACTCTCTTACGTTTATTTGAATAATCAATGAAGATGTTTATTTCTTGCTTAAAATAAAAGAAGACAAAAATATTTCTCAGAAAATATTATACGAATACTGTATTTGCGCATTAGTTCCTTGAAGCACAATTTTTTTCCTGATGTGTTATTAAGCATTCTTCTATAAATGATTAAAACTATATAGCTAAATTGAATTGCTTTCGGTAAATGCATGCCAACTGCAAGTTAAATTTTCATTCATGCTCTGAGAAAAGAAATCCACTAATATATGTTAGAAACCATTGATACATCCAGATCCACTAATAACAACTTTGAAGACTGATCTTTCAGTAATAATAGCAGTCTCTGGCTTTGGATTATTTCAAAATATTACCGTCACCTGCCAGATCATGTGTTTTATTACATTATCTTATGCGTGCATGCTGTAATTTGTAAGGTGTAATTTTTTTTATAAAATTATGATTTATCTGCTCCATTTTCTTCATTCTGAACTTTAATAAATAATATTTCAACTGTAAATAAAATATTTATTTTCTATATGTTTTGACATTTTTTATTTTATTTAACTTATTTGAAGAGTAAAGGGTCAGTTTTAAGCTTGTTAAATTTGTTTTATATTTTCGAAAAGAACAGTACGATACGAAACGGCCCCCAAACTTTTTTGTATTCCTCACCGAGAACGTCCAAAACATCTATGAAGTGTCACTATTTTGTCGTCAATTAACAATTTTTACCAATGATACCATTTTAATAACTTTTACTGATCTTAAAGAGCACGGGAATTTTGTCAGAAGTATTTCTTCAGTGAATCAATCATGCTATACCCACTGGCGGATTTTGTCAGTATGGGGACACAGGCGCAAAATTGCTGTGAGGCCCCTCCCCCTACCCAATGTCGAAAATTCATCTTCGGCTTAGTATTACGATATAGATCGAATAGGTTTTGAGGCCCCCTAGATGCACGAGGCGAGCGCCTCTAACACCTGTGCGAAAAATCGCCACTGTATATACCAGTCCTCTGCTACGACCTTTCTCAAACTGATTCTCTATCTGTTTATGTCACATGTTTTTCACGTACAGATAGACATAACCATCTGTTAAAAGCACTGTATCGGGGAACATCGTTGTATACTGCTGATACTAATCCTATTGAGAGTCTGATATTATCTGCAGCTCAACTGTGTAGAGATTATTTCAATTATCATTGAAAATTTGTATTTCTTCCTAGAGCCCAAAACTATTTCTAAGAAAATATTATTTCTTACTTCAGAGACTGCATTTATGCATTGGTTCCTTGAACCATTACAGTTTTGCTGATTTGCTATTAAGCATTATTCAATATGTGATCAAATCTAAATGCTTAAATTCCAGTGCTTTTGGTAAATCTTATACCAATTCTGAGGTGAATTTTAATAAATGCTATGAGACAAGAATCCACTATTATGTGTTACAAACCTTTGATATATCCGATATTAACAAGCTTAAGGACAGTTCTTCCAAAAATAATAGTAGTCTCAGGCATTGAATTATTTCCAAATTCCACCATCACATACTATATAATGTGTTTTATAGCAATATCTTGGATGTGTGTGCGTGTGCTGTAATTTGTAAAGTATAATTTTTTTATATAATTCAGATTTATCTACACGTTTTTATTTTCATTCTGAACTTAATTATGAAATTAATAATTATAAAACTGCAAACAAGATATTTATTTTCCAAGTAGTATGGTATACATGAATGAGATATATAATTTAATTTTTAAAATTTTGTATAAAGAATAAAGTGTCATTTTTATGCTTATAAAATTCCCTTTATATTTAGTACGAAAAGACCCAAAACTGTTTTTGAATAGCACAAAAGGGAACCTGACTAATTTCGAATATGTGGTAGATTTTCCTCCCTATTCTTTCGATTTTACCAAGTTTGTAAAAAACTATCTGTAGAAAATAATTCAACAATTTTGTACTTCGTACCAAGGCCCATTTTCGTAAAATTGATTGAAAAAATGTTGATTGCTTTTACCTTCTCGTATACGTAGTATACAAAGAGAAAGTACTGTAATCATTGATTGTAAATTCGAATTTTGATATATCTCCTCGTTTTACACTTCGTGTTTCTGAATACGGTAACTCCTAAACGCAACCCTAATTGTAGATAAGGGTCCAATTTTCGTTTAAATAGGCTCAAAAAACT
>BGPR01009278.1:46915-58374 GCA_013235015.1 Araneus ventricosus | reverse complement strand
GCATTCATTTTTGTTAAAGAATCGTTGTAGTTCTTCAAGTTATCAACGTGCTTTTCTTTTCTTGGATTTGAAGAAGCAACGAGTGTCGCTCTTCCATAAGGTTCTTAATATCTCCTCGTAAAAGTTGGGTTTCATCCTTAACCATTTTGAGATCGTTCATCAAATTCATCATTTGTTGGGTAGAGCTTCTAATACGCAAGCTTTCTTTCTCTAACTTAGTTGTATCCAAATCTTCAAGCCAGATTCTATTTATTTTTTCATCAATCCGAAAATTTCTAAATGATTCATCTTCCCTTTGTCCAATATGGAATATTTTTCCTATTTTTGCATAAGCGACATGAGGGAGATGAAGCCATGTCCGTTCAATGATAAGATCAACTGGCTGCTCATCATCAGGAGCAATGTATATACATATGCCTTCTCCCTTTACATTATCAACTTCAATATCGCCTTTAATGTTTCCAATAGTTACTGCAGGTACCCTTTGATTTCCAAAGCCTTATCATTCATTAAGAGCAGGTTTAAGTTTCAGTTTAAGTTTCTGAGCGACTCAGATCTTTAAGAGATTACATGAACTCCCTGTACCAATTAAAGCTTGCACTGGATCAAAATTTTTAAGTTTTGCTGTCTTTAAATATAAATTACTCTCTTCTGAATTTTCACCAACTTGTCTAAAAGATGAGCTTTAATCACTTGAATGATTGCTTCCCCTGTTGACACAATTTTTAGCTATATGCCCTGTTTCATTACATTCTCGGCATGATAAAACTTGTTTTGGCAACGAACAATTCTTTGAAATGTGCCCGAAATTAGAGCAGTTGAAGCATTTTGGCTCACCAATCTCATTGTGTGTAATACCGTACAGCCTTTTCTTTTCGTTAGTTGTAACAACTGGATCATTTTTAAAGGAGTTTCGCTTGTCGTAAAGCCCTTCCTTACGCGATTGTTTATTCTTGAAAGTTGACCTCAAGGTATCATAGTCATCCTGTTTTTCAACTAAATCATCTGGCGAACTCAATTTAGACTAGTCGTCTATAAAATGATCTTTTACTTTTTGAGACACTTTACGTTTAATCTGAACCGCTATAATACGGTCGCTCAAGTTCTCAAAACTATCTGCTTTAACTCCATTTAAAACTTCTTAATTCATAGGCAAAGTTTTTCCAGGTGCTTCCTAAATTCTTATTATGAGTAAAACACTTTTGGAAAAAATTTTCTGGGGTTAATTTATACCGCTTCAATAAGTTTTTTTATAACTTCTTTATAATCATTTGCAATCTCATCTTGTTCTCTGGCGATTAACTGCGCAACGTCATACGACAATTTCTATTATTTCAGCCTGTTTGGCTAGACATTCAAACATAATTAAATATAAACTTATATAATTTTCATCGGAATTAAATTTTTGCATCAAATGATGAAGTTCTAACTTTGGTTTAATTTGTGTACTGTTTACATTTTGATTGACGACGGAATTTGAAAACCTACCTTATGCTTCAAGACGTATTTTTTGCAGCTCAAACTCCATCTCATCCTTTCGCTTCCGTTCCTCGTCTCGGCGTCTTCTTTCTTCAATTTCTTCTTGGCGTTTCTGTTCTTCAATTTCTTCTTCCTACGTTCCTCCATTTCTTGTTAACGCATACGTTCTTCCATTTCCTCCTGACGTCTACGTTCTTCAATTTGTTTTCTTTCATTTGTTATCGTATTCAACCACTCTTCGGTGAACTCTTCATGGCATTATTTGCTCGCCAATATCTCTTTTCCAAATCTTTCAATTTATGGCTGCCATTCACTTTTTCTCCAAGTTCCTCAGCCAATATCTTTAAGTCGCACTTCCTTGCTCCACCGAAAATAGACATTTTCTCACTTTCAACGCCTTTTATTTATTTATTTTAACTTTCAAATAATGATTCACTATTGTAACTGTAGAGGAGCGAATTATACAATTTCGTAACATACCTTGTAATTCAAACTCCTTCAGTCTTGTTTAATTGCCAATTAAATTTTCAGTCATAGGTTTCTAAATTTATCCCACTTCTGATTTTCGTTGACTTCTCGATTGACATTCATGATACTTCTTGTAAAACTAAACAAACATTTTTAGAACATTAAAAACATCTTACATTCCGTATCTGCGTGCATCGTAACTTCGTTCAGCAGTACTCACAGTCATCTCATTTTTAAATCAAATTCAAAGTGAACAAACATCTGGCTGTTGCCACTCATCTGATATCATACACTGCTATAACAATAAATAAATTAAAGTCATGCTTTTGTCAGGCATTAATAATTCATTAATTTAATATTAAAGTGCTTACACATTGAAAAGTTTCAAACTTATTTTGTTTGTCAAAACTCCAAAGAAAAGGCATTCAATAGACTTAATTCTATTCATAATGCTGCTCTTAATAATGTTGCGTAAATCGTCCGGTATGTGTACGGTGAAAGCAGTCTAACTCGCAGGATAATGGAGAACGACGCTTTATTCACGAATATTTCGGAAAACATGAAGCGCAGAAAACAAACAAAAAAAAACAGGTCTTGTACAAATTAGCATCACAAACAGACAGCAAATACTTACAACAGCAATAGCGTCTAATAGGGGATCAACTCGCAATGCGAACAAGACCCCAAAGACATTCCACAGAAGATCAAACATGTTCAGTACCTCCGAGTATTTATTCTCTTTTTTCGGTAGAATGTTACGTCACAGGAAAATTCCAGAATAATATCTATAACTTCGCTTCTAATAGAGATAGCGAGGAATGTCTAGCATTTTTTCGGTACCTTCGTTTTGTAGTTAAGGTCACTGACTAACTACCCCCGATAACTAGTAAAACCCTCTGTAAATGTCTCTTTAGAACCTTAAGACTAATATCACGGGGAAGCAACCGCAGAGGTTCGTAACAATACTGATAGTCAATTAGCGTGTGTTTCTTAAATTAAAAGCCGACCTGCATGCACATAAATCGTGTAAGTCAACAAATGTATAATTAGTACTCAAAATATCATATTTATGATATCACTTTTATGATAAACGCTTAATTTTAAAATTGTTTTCAATGCCATGTAGTAGTGTTGTGATAGTTTATGATTGTATTTAGTAGTTTATTTATGTTTTTTCTCTAATATGCAAATGCTCATAACTATTAACATCATATTAGAACTTTCATTTAAAACAAATCACTTCACTAAGATATTTAATATATTTACTCATTCAAAAATTAGAAGTTTCAGTAGTTGAGAATGTTACTACACCTGTTGCTTATCATATCTCAAAATTCACTGCTATTTAACCTTAAAATGAATATTCACACATATCAGTAATCTTAATATCTCATAACCTTAACATCAATTAATGTCAAACAAATTCACAAACCACCATCTAATATCTCCACTTAATGAAATTCTTAGCAACAGGCATAAGATGCCTTTTCAACTTAACTTCTATCTCAAATATCCTTTAATAACATCCATAATTAAAAACAATAACTTAGAAGTTGATTAACTATATGCGTTGTGTAGTTTTAGAAAAATTGTTATCCGCAATAACCCAAAAATCTCATTTTCTTGCACAGTGCTTAAGTATTTGATAAGAAAAACAATGCCAAATTTTGTAAATCTAACACATTTATTAAACAATTATACGAAATTGCAATATATATATATATATAAAATCATTGATAAAACAAAAGAATATTCACATGCTGTATCATCAAATCATCACTTAATAATACATTATCATCATAAGGGTCGACCCTTTTTTAACCAAATCCCTAATTATATGTTCTTTAATAAATTCCAATATTTTACCCTAAGAGCCTATTCACTTAAATAAATATATTAAATTGATCATTTTTAAGATTAAATGAGTGGCCATCTCTAATTTAAATTTTTGTTGATATGTTCAAAATTTCTTACAATAATTCTTCCCCTAAAATGTTAAGGTTTTATTCAGACACTTATATTTAATTAACTCAAACACACATAACTTCTCATCACAACAGGTGTCATCTTCATATGCACTAGATGCCAGCACTACTTCTAGACAATATACATTAATTTATACACATTTACTGATGTTAAATCATTTAAAAAAACAACATTCTGTAAATTACTTAGATATTCTATATTCGAAATTGATGTAATATCTATGGATTTGCTTACACATTCACAATAATCATATAATATTAAAAAATTTCATGAAGCATAATGATTTCAGTATTCTAAAAAACCTTTTAATTTCACACTACATTATTAAACATTCTAACATGATAATTAATTTTAAATTTAATATCATAAAATCCTCATCCTCATCACAATTCTTGAATATCCTAAATTTCCATTTTTTTTAAATTACTAATTTTGATGTCTAAGATTATAACTTACAATCGTTACAAATTAAATTATTTGATGTTTAAAATTACACGTTACATTACCCACGAATTAAATTATCTGATGTTTTAAAATTATCACATTACACTTTATCAGCTTATTAAGTTAATTTAATTTCTCAAAATATAAAATGAGGGTTAAGGAATGCACTTATCTTTATTTGAAGATGACCGCTGGAAAATTCGATCCTGTTTAGGGCATCCACAGTCAGCAAAAGGGCGTGAATTCAGTTCTGCAAGGGATTTCTCGTTTTATATTCATTCCACTTAGTCTTCTGGAACTTATTCATGTGATGCTGACGAACAGTTCAGATTGTTCTCGTTGGTTGCAAAACAGAATTCGATTTTAGGATGGCCGCTGGAAGAATCATTCATGTCCTAGGCATCTTGTTGTCGGTGAGCGCTTAGCATTGGTTGTCGGACGTCTTTTTTTAATTCTTTTTAACATCAAAAGTCCGTTTCACTCTGGGCGAGACCGGAACGTTCCACGGAGCAAAAGTTTATGAAGACGCTGATAACGTTACTCTGGGCGTTAGGTTTAGGCATCTTGTTGTCGGTGAGCGCTTAGCATCGTTTTAGGATGCAAATTCCCCTCACAGCATGGTTGGTATCTTCAAAAAAAAAATATAATCCAAGTAGCTTGAATCATAGCTGTGGTACACCGTGCCTTGCCTCTCCTCTTCCGCGCGTTAGGCCCATCGCTCGAGCATAAGCCGATGATTCTCTATCGGTTTGGATTAACAATTCATTTCCTTTTTTCAAATAATTTCCCTACCTTCAAAACTTTCAAGTCTCCTCTTTTCAGTCAAAATCGAGAGAGAGAGTCTCTGCGTCTGCGCCTGCGTGTGTCTCTGCGTCTGCGTCTGCCTCCCTCTAAATCCCCAAACACCCCTTTTTTTAAATTTCTCCCGGCGATGGCCCCCATGCCAAAATAGCCAACTTATTAAGTTATCATTGGTTAAAAGCCTTCAAAATCATGCAACCCCCTAGATCAATTCACGCCCCCAGATCCCCCCTGTCCAATCGCGGCTAATTCCCAGAGCATCCTCTAGCAAAATCCCACGCGGTCTCTGAACTTTCCCCAGCGAAAAGGGACCAAGGATGCGTTGACATTAATTGAACAGAAACACCCGTGCGAATCGCACCCAGGTCAAAGGCGAAGAAATAGAAATGGTTCGCTCCAGTGCAAATGGAGTAATAACTTCTAGAATGGAATATTACAAGAGAAGTCTTGTCATGGAAGTAGCAATAATTTTTGTCGGAAATGCCTAGAAATTTCGGAAACTGAGCCAAGACAGGGTCAAATGTTTCTTAACTGCTGAATGCAGCTGCGGAAAATGCGTGTGAATCAGAATTTTACCGACAATTTCTAAAAAGGACACCCACGGCTGTTTTTAAAAGTGGAGAGGGAACATTTTTGCTTAGGTTTTTTTTTTGTTTACAAGAAAGTAACGAATTGAGAATTCTCAGGCTTCTCTTCGCGGGCGGTGAATGCCCATGGCAGGAACTTCTATTTTTCCTGTAAAGGTTCAATGAACTATTGCTCAAACTGAGATTTTTACTTACACGAAATTAAAATATTCCCTAATAATAATTTCTTAATTCTTCATTTATTTAGTTGATTACCAAAAGAATAAGATAAACGATTTTTGAAGGATGAAAATAAAATGTGAGAAGAATAATTGAATAAAATATAAAAAGAATAATCGATTAATTTACATAACACCATGGCTGTGTATCAGACCTTTATCAATGCTGTAATTAATCAAGGGATACAATAATCGACTTAAAGAATAAAATAAAAATAAGTAATAGTTAATTAATTCATCAGATTATACACGGCTGTGTAGTTAATTAATTTACGACACACATCTTCTAGAATTCCAACAGTCAATTTGAATTTTATAAAAAAATATTCCAATTAAGCTCTACATAATTTAATTAAATGCCAATCCTTTTTTAGAATTTAACAATTAAATATTTCAGTTGAATTTTTAGTGATTTAACTAAACTTTACAATAAATACAGTTTAATTTTCACTCCTTTTTAGAATTTAACAATTAAATATTCTAATTGACTTTTAGTGTTTTAACTAAACTTTACAACAATACAATCTAATTTTCACTCCTTTTTAGAATTCAACAAATAAATATTCTAATTGACTTTTAGTGATTTAACTAAACTTTACAACAATACAATCTAATTTTCACTCCTTTTTAGAATTCAACAAATAAATATTCTAATTGACTTTTAGTGATTTAACTAAACTTTACAACTTAGAATTCAACAATTAAATATTCTAATTGACTTTTAGCGATTTAACTAAACTTTACAACAATACAATCTAATTTTCACTCCTTTTTAGAATTCAACAAATAATTATTCTAATTGACTTTTAGTGATTTAACTAAACTTTACAATAAATACAGTTTAATTTTCACTCCTTTTTAGAATTTAACAAATAAATATTTTAATTGACTTTTAGTGATTTAACTAAACTTTACAACAATACAATTTAATTTTTACTCCTTTTTAGAATTCAACAAATAAATATTTTGATTGACTTTTAGTGATTTAACTAAACTTTTCAACAGAAGTATGCTAGTACTATCTTTAAAAAACTTTAAAATTTTTATTTCTGAATGAATTTGCATTAGTATCATTAAATTTTTAACAATCAAAGTTGTTCATTAAAATTCCGTTTATACATCTTTTCATTTATACCTCGTACCTTGAAAGACGTATAAACAATGCTTTGGTGTATATAATAATATTGCATATTTGAGCTCTTAAATGTTTTATCTACAGTAAAAAACTTTTCACATCTCAATTTTCCTCCTTCTCGGTGCGTAGAAACACACCCGCTTCGAAAAATCACCTCACCGGTGTGATAGAGAAGAGTATTAAATAAAGAGCATGAACACAACAGAACCAGTGGGAAGCTGGTGAGATGAAGCACGAATCACTTGCTCACTTTAAACGTCTTTTACAACGCACCCACGATCAGTTAAAAATCCAGAAATTCTGAAGGCAAGAATAATTCAATAGGAAATCTGTTCTGCCGCAGTTCTTCCACTTCATCCGCTAACTGTTCATTCATACACTAAGGGAGTTCGTCCGCAGCGACAAAGAAAAGAGAATCGCGCTTCATCTGAAAGTTTTAGAGAGAAAAGAAATTAGAGCTCAGAATTTGATTGCGCCTGAGATGATAAATTTCTTACTGAAGCACTGCTTCACTTTCTGTGGTTGAATGCTCCTCGCTGTTAAACTCATTTGACTTAACAGTCATATAATGTATCATCACATAACGCGTAATATCATATGCTATAATACACACCAATAAACTGAAATCTGATTCGTGATATCCGTTTTCTACCTAATCGGGATGCATAAAAACCAATCCCACTATAGGGCCTATGTGAATGTCTTTTACCACGCCAAGTTGATCGTTGTGCCCGCTAGGGTTTCCGTGTTTACTTTGATTGGCGCGAAACTGAGTTTTTTCTTCATCGTGTTTTGAAAACCTTCCATCTTTATTTGCAATTAACAACTAAAAACAAATTATTTTCAACTTTAATACAATCAAGAAGGAATTCATTCTACTTTAAGTCACACACATACACACAAAAAACCCCTACAAAGTAGAAATGTTTACATCCTTATAACAGATTGCATCTCTCGGTCGTCGTCGAAATAGAAAAACTTTGCAAAGCATTTCTCGCCAAAAAAGCGAAACATCGCCAAATATTGGCATCGAAAACACTCCCCATAGGCGTCTATAGTGGGATTGGTTTTTATGCAATCGGGATTGTGTAAAAGGCCGACTCCATTTATTTTAACAATTCGTGGCAATCCGTAGGTGACTGAAAACTGAATACAAACAAATGTTTTATGAAATATCGCGTTTCAGATTTAAACACGTTTCTAAGAATATGTATTTTATTAAGTGAAAAAAGTATATATTATTTTTTTCGAAAAACTTTTGAGATAAACATTTTCGTGCAAGAGTTCATTGTAAAAAAATAAAATAAATTTATAAAAAAAGGCATTATAAAAACGCAATTTTATTAATGTACTAAAGAGTAGAAGTTATTCTTATTTTAATTATTTACAATGTTTTTTCTTTAATTTATAATCTGTTATCATAAATATTATGGAATCTTCAAATCAGTTTTATTTCTCAAATTATTTTATTATCAAGTGGCCACACTAGTAGGGAATCAATATTTAATGAGCGTAATCGCTTAATTAATAATTAAATTCCAAAAATATTAAAATAGTGTATTGTCATCATGAACACACACGTATGCAAAATTTCCAAACTCAGCACATCAGGAGGTGACTGAAAAGTTGATTACGAAATTCCATCTTTAGAAACGTCGAAAAATTGCTCGATGAAATTGTTTAGCAAAAAATATCTTTAAGTTCGAACTGTCAACTTCATCAAAAATATAAGATCAATCCATCGCTGCTGATTCAAAACATCATAATAATAATCTTTCTTAACCTAAAAATCTGCAACTAACGTAACAGGTGGCTCTATATTCCTTTCAATCAACTGAAAGTTTTTTTTTAATATGCCAATTTAAAATGACCTTGAAAACTAGTATATAACGATAAAAAAAAACATCTTATAGCAATACATGTGTTGACAGTTTTTTGAGTACTTGAACTCAGTAAGTTAATCCACTTTCTTTTACCTTTTTAAATCCACTTTAATTTAACTTTTAGTGAAAAGGAAGATAAAATTCAAGATTTTTTTTGTTCAATTCATTGAAATTTCTTTGCAAAACCCTTCAAACATTTACTATTTAGTTATTATTAAAAATAAGTTATTTTTGTAGGTTACATTGATTTTTTAAAGATTTTTTCATTTGAATATGCCCTAAATAAATTAGTTTTATTATAAATATAATAATATTTTTTCTGAATAAACTTCATAATACAACATACCTTATTTTTGAAATTTTAAATATGCCCAGGAAACCTGAAATTCTTGCAATTTTTTTATAGATTCAAAATCAACTTTAAGTATTATTTTTATAAAAATCAATTCACTACGATTTTATACGTGAACTATTTCTTTTTGTTAAGTAATTAAGATTAATGCATTTTTTCTTTCATAGGAAAATGAAAACTTTTGCTGTTCTACTTTTAGTGGCTTTGGCATTATCCATCGTTCAAGGAAAATGTAAGTAATTTTAAACGGAGACGTTTTAATTTCCCCCGTCTTATCTTATTATAGAACCACACAGTCTTTTTTGTCCGAATTTTTTTTCGGAGAACAATTTAACTCCAAATATACAACTCCGCTATGCGACTGTTTTGTGTTTAACTTCGTTGTACTTGTATAATGAAGATAATTGCGTATGCATATTGCAACAATACCTCTTCCCGCTGGTCAGTTGAGTTTAAAATGTGACACTGATCCGCAGGTTTAGTATAAAGATCACATGTTCAAATTCTTCAGTCTAGCTTCTCGCGTTTTAGCTATCGCATTCATATCTGCTTGAATAATGCACGTGCGCACGATGCATAATGCAACAGATCGATGCACGGTTGATGGATGTTGTGGAAAAGTCTCTATTTCGCACAAGATTATCAGGAGAATTCTTAACTTATTTTGACTTAAAAAATGTAATAATTGATAAAGTACTTATCTACGTTCCAAATGATGACATCTAGTATCTTCAACATCTTTATTTCCTTGTCGACCAGGAGATCATGTTGTATACATACTAGCAACAGATAATGGTACATCAAACATTCCTAAATATTCATGTTACTATATTGTGCCTTTCTTCGGCATTCAACCGAGTGCACTTGAGTTCTCTAGCTCCACAAGCATGTGTCCTAAAAAACGCGTGACACCTCACAGTGGGAGCGTCGCTGATAGAACTAAACTTTCTCGCTCACGGCAAGCAACTAACTTGCAAGAAAGGTTAAAGGTTGAAGGAGGGTCCTCCCCCATCCGGCCAGGCCCTCACAGGGTTCAACGGACTGACCTCCCTTACTTTTGTGGGGAAGTTCGTAACAGATGTGGTTCAAAATCTGAAACAGACCTGCAATTCGGGAAATAAAATCACTTGTCAAAATCCATCTATCTACTTTGTTGCGTTTCTGAATTACCGTTTACGCGTGCATAAGAAGACCACATATCATCGTCTCAATGAGCCGCGTTCACAGGAAGACCGACAAACATAATTCCAAATTGTTTTTTTTTTTTTTTTGATTTTGGGAGGTCTGAAATTTCGAGATTAATTAAAATCTCGAGTCGAATTTGTTGACAGTTATAATGCTTTCTTTTTATATTTTTCATATTAGAAAAATTTAAAAACACATGCATCATCTGATTATTATCAGATTATATAATCAGTTTATAGATCTCATGATATATATTTGATATATTTCTCATACATAAAATCAAATGCAAGTACTAAGGTACTAATGATATTTTAAATTCAAAAAGAACTATTAAAAATTATAATAATTAATTATTTTTCATTGAAAATGAGCGATTTTGAAATCTATTAAGTTACCGAAAGATCTTTGAAATACATACATATAAAAGAAAATGTTAAATATTTTTTAAAAAATGTAAAAATTGACTGATTGGCTTTGAATACAAAGGAATTTTTAAAAAATATTAGTTGAGATATTTACTCCGCATTTATCTGCTATGTTTTAGAATGAAATCCTGTGAGGTCTACAGATAAATAAAAAAAAAAGAGCTTGATTGACAGTCTGCAGAACCAACATCATTCAGTGGCGTAGTTTCAACTATCTCAAATTCATAACTTCATCAGACGTGAATTTAGGATTCGCCACCTGAAAGAACGAGTTCTTACATACATTAGGTCTTGCTTTTGCATTCAAAATGCACCCCCCCCCCAAGGGTGTTGTGATATCATTTTGGCTTTACAATCAAAACACAGATAATCAACGATAGATATGATGATTATCTATAACAAATCAGGACATTTTTTTTCTTACTGTTTATACATTTATCTTTCGAGTGAGTGCGAGTAGAGGAGGGCGGTAGGGTATACCCCCCCCCCCCCCCCC
>BGPR01009278.1:0-45519 GCA_013235015.1 Araneus ventricosus | reverse complement strand
AAAAGTTCGCGAGATATTTCGGGTTTGGCGCTGAGTGGGTTAAGAATGTGTTTGAGGGTTTCAATCGTGTTTGATGGATGGTTTAGAGCATTGAGACTATTGAAAACTGTGGAATATTGTAAATGATCAAAAGACCCTTGAATGTCTAGTGCAATGACATAGTGTAATTACCTTTATTTTTGGATTCATAGATTTTGTCTAGGCCTTGTATGGAATGATCAAAGGAAGAGCCTGCTCGGAACCCAAATTGGCATTTATGGAGAAGATTTTTTTTTTGGTTTTAGTTGGTGACTTAGGTGTCGGAGGAGAATATGTTCTAATACTTTCTCTATTGGCGAAAATAGGGTTATTGGTCTATAATATTTGGTAAGTGCAGGATTCTTCCCTTCTTTATGAAAGAGAACCATGACACCTTTTTTAATGGGTCTGGAAAACAGTTAAGTACTAGGCATTTAATTTAGAAATAATGGAGAAAATCATGCATTTATTGTTAATTGTCTTGAGAATTATATAGTATATCATAACCTGGGGCTTTTTTTAACAGGGATCTACACATCGAAGACACACACCAAAGATCTTCAGAAGGTTTTAAAATTCCCATCTATGCGACTTATGGGCTAGGAAGACTACTGCGAATTGAATAAAACTCATGACAGTATTATTTAAAGTACTTCCAAGCAATGCACACGTTAACATAAAAATTAATTTAAGACATAAATAGAAAATTATAGCCACATCAATATTACTAAAAATAATATCAAGAACACATCAAGAAAAATCATCGCAAGTCATGGAAAACTGCCGCAAGCAACAGTTGAAGTAATTCAGAGAAATCATACAAAGAAGAGTCCAGTAAATTATTTGAAGGGGTCAATGAAATAGCATTATTCCAAAGAACATGAAGAAAGAAACTTTTGGGAGAAAACCTGAAAATCATTTAAGAAGAAGACTAAGTAAGAAGTATATCAAAATGTCACCAATTTTGGGCCCACCCTCAAGCTGCTATTTCTCGGAATCGGAGAAAGAAGACACATTCCGAAAATTCATGAACCTTCTGATGATGAACAATAGGAATTGTACAAAACTATGTAAACGGCAACAGACATGACTTTATACCAACCCGCCTTCACAGCTGAATTTATTGCAGTCACATCAGGAAACAACTGGCCCAGACAATATGCAAATATTTCGATCATGAGTCTTCTAATTATTTCAAGCGGTTATCTCCTAAAACTTTAAATTAAGTGAATACTTCTCGCTTATTTCCCGAATTACTCAAAACTACTCACTATATATATGCTTTTATACTTGAAACTTCCTCTAAATTCCCGACCTATGAGCTTGCTTAATTCAATTGCTAAAGTATTTGAGAAATTAACTCACTCAAGACCATCTCCTGGAACAATTTGGTTTCAGAGAGAGAGGTATTCAGCATCTTATCCCTTGAAGAATGGTTAACACGTTTGGGAACAGAACCGAACTTATGTATATTAGACGAAAGTAATGATACAAAATAGGGCTAATCTCAGATAAATTATATTCCCCTTGGACGATAATGTATTGGTAATATAAATCAGATATCTAGAGGTAATCCCAAGAGGTCGTTTACAAGTTATAAAGGCAGGTCAGGCAAGCAGAACTTAATTAACTTTTCAATAGAACACCGGGTTTCAAATTTGGAAAGCAACCGCTACAGCTGGAGCTTTGTAAGGGAATTATGTGAAAGTAAAGGACATGCGAGATAAAATGTACAGAACAGTTTTAAGGAATAGCAAATGAACAGCAGCAAAGCTGAGTCGTGGCTTATATAGTATTATTTATAGTGTTCACATTCACACTGGAATCATCAATAGAATTCTTTATCCTGACTTTCGTTTCAAAATAACTGTTTTCGAAATATGCGATTTTGTTCATTTCTCCGGGAAGTTGACCTTCTGCTGAATCGAAATCAGAATAGGCTTTCTCAAGTTTTTCTATTCTTTACGTTAAATCATTTTTATAAGGATTAGGACTGAAGTAATTTGTCATGCGAATTAATGGCGCTCTGGTACGGTTGCGTTTTCTGTTAATAATCTCAATGTCTTACGATATTTTGCGTGAAACCAAAGACAGCATATTAAATAAAGTGAAATTTCCCTTATTTAGTTATATTTTGATTACAGGAGCCTTAAGATATTTGCTACGTGTTAATTCAGTTGCAATGCGGTTGATAAATTTTAATAATGCACAAGTGTTTGCATAAGTATTTTTAATGAGGGGAAGCAATCGAAATTCGGAATAGTTTGCTTTCTTCTTATTTATAGATTATTAAAATTTTAACGATTTGTTCTCAAAAACACTTCAGCCTAAAATGAAAATTATACAAATTTTCATGAGCTTTATGTATCATGATTTTTGTGGAGCAAAATCTAATTCTTTTGAAGTAAATTTCATATCTACAGAACCGTTTAACATATCAAGAATTTATCGATTGTAAAATATTGATCTTTACAATAAAAATGTTATTCAAAGTTCGAAATAAATTAATTTTTTTCCACGATTTCCACAAGCAGGAAGCTTAACTATCTAAATGTGGAGAAGATCCCTTCTATAACGAAAACATAAAATGTGAATATCTTTAGATAAAATGATATTATATTAACTAAAATTTATTTTCCATGAGGATTTTATATATGACATCAAAACATAGTATTTTCAATGGAAATGTTGATGTTAGTGATATTTTCAATATGCAGATAACTCCTTATAAAATTTTTAACACTTTGCTCTCTAAAAACTAATTAGATGTGTTTTGTACTTTGCATGTCACATTCTCAGATTAAATTCCTTAAACGGCTACACAATTACTTTTATTATTAACCAAAACAATTAGAACGTTCACGGTAAAATCTTGTTTAAATTTTTTGAATAAAAATTGCCTCATATATGTTTTGAAGGTAAAGTATGCATGCAACTCATGTCGCCATAACGCCGACAACGGAGGTCTAAGGGTTTAAATATAGAATCTTTTAGTAGACGTTATTTCCTGTTAAATTGTCCAGTCGGGTAAAAAAGTAGCCTTCCGGAATTATTCTGTACTAACTTCAAAATTTTCAATAGAAATACACATTTTTCTGAAAGAAATCCAAAATTACATCAAAATTTATAATTGCATACAAATTTCATCATCCTAGCTCTATTCGTTTCGAAATTATTAGCAACTCTTACGTTAAAGTAAAATTCTGAATTTTTATTGATATCTTGAGAAATAATTTATCTATTGACATAGAATTTTTTTTTGTTTTTGTAAGAGATTAAAATATTCTACAAATTTCGCACTTATACATTTGATTTTAAATAATTTTTAGCACATAAAAATATTTTATTAAATTTGATGCTTAAAATTTTTAAATAACAGCTCTCATAAATTTTAACAGTAATTCATGCAGAAGGCAAATTTATAACCCCATGCAAAATTTCATCTTATTCGTACGAGTAGTTTTGAAGTTAAATTTCCTTTTATATAATTCAAAAAAGTAACATTTTCCTTCATTTGGTATTTTCAATCATATTAGAATTTTATATCATTACATACTTGATCAGTGTTGTTTACCATTTATTATTTCCCCATTTTCATTTCCTCTGAGATGTAAAAGTATGAAAACGGAAAATTAAATACAGTAAAAGAACCGTTTATACTTCTTAAAAGGAACTAACGCTATTGCATTAATCTACAAATATTTCACCAATAAAATATTACAGACGATAAAAAATAAATTATCAATTTGACGATAAAAAGAAAATATATTTCTAACCCCAGAAACAGTACAAAAACAAGTACTACTTCTCTGGTGAATGAGTTCATATCTAAATTATCCTAATTCCATTTTTAGTATTGTAAGTACGAAATCAAAATGAAACATTCTTTTTTTTCTTTTTTAAATCTGCGAATTAAATAACCACAAAAACTGTTAATTCTAAATGCTTCTGAATTCTTAATGGTTTTGTATAAAGGAAACTTAATAAAATGATGATTAATTAAAAAAAATTTGATAGAATATACACATATATAACACATTAAGGAAAACCAGTGCCTGAAGGTTGAGCAAGAAAGGCTCATTTTTAAGTACATTCAAGCTTGCAATATCACAGAGAAAAGCAGTACTTAAAATTAAGCAAACGTGTGTAAAAATGAAGCCAAGTATGTTCAAATTCAAGAATCGATTGCTTATTTTTGAATAAAATTTACCACTTTTTCTTAGAATGGAGGGTTATCGCTGCAGAGACGTTTCACTGTATATAAAAATCCATTTGAGGTATCCGCTTAAGTTAAGAATCCATTTTCGAATGAAATTCACTAATTTTTATGCCTTATCTGAAAACCTATTCTGCTTAAGTTCATAAAACCACTTTTATTTTATTGCTACGATAATCAAAAGTGAAATCAGACACATTTTAGAAGAGCGGATCAGCTGGAAATGGAGAAGCAAACTATACGATAAGGAAGTATTTTCCAATGTCTTTTATCTGTTATTTAATTTCCATTTTCGTTTCGTAACATTTGCATCATACCAGATATCATTTTGGAACATTCTGAGAGTGAACATGAGAGTTCATTGGTTTACGTGGCATTGTTGCAAATTTAAATAATTTTGAATCATTGTAGCATCTTGATTTTCCATTGATGTTCTAAATTTTAAGAATTAAAGCACGAAAAGAGTATAAAAGCAAGTAAAACTAATATTAATTGCTGAGAATATCTGAAGGTCAGCTAAAATGCAACTTCAAGTTAGTTGCCTGAAGAAATATTCAAATATGTCCACGCCGGTAAAATAGCGGATCATCATAAAGTCAAGAAGAAAAGGAAAACAAATCCCCCCAATTTTTGAATTAAAAAAAGTTAAATTTGAGATTAATCTACAAAACTGGGGATTATTCCAAAATATTCCTTTCTTCTTCTCAGTGTAGATTAAAAACAGATTTTAATCTATTTTTTCACGAAATGAGGTTTATTTCATAAATTTTGTTTTTTCAAACACGATAACTAAAATATCATTTAAAATTTCTGCCTGAAATTTGGTTTATGCTTTATTTATAATACTGTCCATGGAATGAAGCAAAATATTTGTGCGTTGATGGTACGTTGTTAAGTTGTGCAAATTGGATGTTTAAAGGAAAGCTGAATATTTACAAGAAAAAGAAATGATTTCCCTGTAAAACTCATATAATTTGCATGAGTGGCGGCGAGTCGGGGGTGGGGGCGAAGGGGGTAGTAGGCTCCCCACGTTTTGAGGAAAAATTAAATTTTTATTTAATTTTAGCTACCTAAAACTAGGAATTATAAAAAAGCAATAATGTTCGGAAAAGCTAATTAATTTTGTAACCAAATTTTTAAACTTTGTTTCCTACCCCCTATACTTCCCGGTACTTACTTATAACTCCTAATCGCCGATACTGTTTCGAGTAAATAGAAACGAATTTAAGTGTCCATTTGCCTCTGACTACGAGGTGTTTTCAAAATCTGTAACGCGCCGACAGATGGCAGCACACACCGTCACAAAAAGCACCGACATTCACAAGTCGGCGTGACAAGAGACATCGATTGCGATTGTGCATCGGTTGATGCGTAGCTCTTGCTTCTGTCACATGTAGAAAGAGCGAAAATGAATATTTGCGTGAAATTTTGCAAATCTGCCGCAGAGACGTTGTACATGATGCAGCAAGTTTGCGGTGATGTTGCAATGAGTCGTGCAAGATGGTTTGAGTGGCAAGCGCGATATATATTTTTTTTCATTTTATTACTAACTAATCCTTTCACACATTTTTAAACATTGGATGCTTTTTATCATGATAAAGCTTTCAAGCTGGCACTTTTTCTATAAATTTCGTGATGTTAAAATTGTTACGCATCATTCATTCCAGTGGCGTAGCTGCAACTTCTGAACTTGCAACATGCCGCCCTCTCCCTACAAGTTGCATATGACGCATAAACATCAAATTAGCGCACTTTCGCAAGCCATCAGCAGAGATCGAGGGAGTCAAAAGACGAATTACATTTTTAAAATTTCATCCCCCCCCCAGAGTTGACTTCTCCACCACGCCGGTTTTTTCAAATAACGGCAATTTACCACAAAGAGGTTAAAAAACGAATTAATTTATTTATATACACAATGTGTGAGCTACTGCCGTTTCTCTTCTTAGTTATAAAATTCTTTTCCTTCATGTCCGAGTTTGCCGCCCTTTTCGAAGTGCCGCCTGAGGTGGGCCGCCCCTCTTTTGTTACGCCACTGGTTCATTCAATATTCAAGAGAGCCGACGCAATCTTTTGGTTTTAGCGTGCAGTTTGACACCCCAAGAGGAAGAAATGGTTACGCATGGGGTTCAAAGACTGATGCATTCAAGCCATTCCACACTGGGCATTTACAACCGCTCCAGGCCAAAATCAGTCGCCAATTTAAAAAACCCGATCAGAATTGGAGCGGAAGTTTGGATATCCAAACGGTCCCGATATAAATCTCTCCACTAGGACTGCCTGACCGTAAATAAACACCGGCGGGGGGGGCGGACGTTGGTGTGCGTGATTAGAAGGAAATCGGAGAAGGCAAGGGTCGGGGATCAGAGTGATTGGTAGTGGATGGATTTGCATGCAGAGAAGCGGTCGTGAATGGCCGTCTTAAAACATTATCCTGCTATGTTGTTTCCGATTGGAAGCTCGAATCCTTCTCTCTGTTTCTTTCTTTTTAACTTGGTGCCATTGTGTGATGCTTCAAAAGTCCAAGGTTTTCATATCACTGTTATAAAATGAAGATCAAAATTTAAACGTTATAACATGAATGTCATAATATAAAAATCATAACATAATTTTCAAAGATAAAGTTCTTTATCTGTAGATAGATGCCCTCATGTCGAATCTAAAGTCTGCGTGGTGAAGCAGAACCAGTGTTGCAAAGCCTCCGACTGTCCCGATGGTGAACTGTGCTGCGTCGAGTCATGCGGCAACGTCTGCAGACCCTACCAGCGCCGAAGATCCGACGGCAGAAGGGCGATGGGAGATCCTGACTGTGAAATCGACATCCCTTTCTAGGACCACTCTGCTTCAACCGGCAGCCTCGAACGAGAATTCAACTGGAGTACGATTCCTCCACTTCCTTCTCCTTTTGCGGCATGTTTGCGCATAAATATATGATTTCCTGAAAGTGTAGCATTTGAATTCATTTAATAAAGCTCAATTAACAATAATCAGTGACTACAGTCAATTCCAGGCGCCGTTGGTGCACGGGCACCGCGAAATTGCAACACCCTCAACTTTTTTTAGCGTATAAATACTATAACAACTAATTTATTCAGTTTTGCACGTAATATTTAAATCCATTAAAAATTCAGCACACTTTACCATTTAAGCCGGCTGTTCACGAGCGCTCCACCCCACGCAAATCTGTCACCAGATGGCAAAATCGGTCATCAATGTGGAGCAGAAATCTGTCAGAATTGGCGTGGAGCGGAAGATTGGATATCCAACCCGACCCAATTTCCATTTGGAATGGTCGCTGCGGGCCCATTGCGGAAATGCGGCGCAAGTCGTTCGCAAGGGATGGGAGAGGCGTAAGCGGGACATTCACCACAACACTGTTCTATTCCATTTGGACCAACGACCGGTTTGTTTTCCACCCATTCAGGTCGATAGATTTAGGCAGGTCATTCACGGATTCTCCAAAGAGCACTACCGGCTGCTTCGATCCCCCCCTACTCTTTCTCCAGCTAGGCTGACTCCCTTCCCCCCACGGGGGGGTTTCGCTTTTTGGAGGGAGCTCCCTCCTCTCCCCGACCTCATTTCTCCACTCTCACGCACATTCGAGGTCCCAAAGTTCTAAAATATGAACAAAATAAACTATCTGAAATTTTGTTGATTAACGTAATTCTTCAAAAACTTGTCAAAGAGTCACGAAGACGGTTTGAATTCTCCCTGTAAAGTTCCACAATTTGCTTCCCTTACGTCCTTTCTTGAAAGGCGAAGTTCAGTTTGGGAAAGTGTTTCTCGAATTCCAGCGGCAGTGAAAACAACTTTTCCCAGCCAAAAATGCCGCAAGAAACAATAGTTTAACTAATCCAATCAAACAAAAATCTCTTCTGATTAAATCAAATAATAAAGGCAATTTTAAACCATGTATTTGCTGTAATAACATGCATCCTCTGTAAAAATTCGTAACCTTCCTAAATAAGAGCGTAGAAAAAAGGAAAGAATTTGTGTCAGCACGTAGTCTGTAACCTTTGCCTTCGCAAGCATGCAGGTTCTTGCTCTTCCAAATTCAAGTGTCCTGTTGAAGATTGCCAGATGCCAACAACTCCCCTATTGCATGAAGAGAAAACGACATTAAGGGGTCTATTCTGGTACCCCCCGGTTGTATTGGGAGTTGGGTTGGGTTCCGCACGTTAACAACGGTACCCAACCCAACCGGGGGTACCAGAATAGACCCCCAAATCAATCCGCCGCGAAGAGTATCAACGACATCTCCTCTCCGAACCAGCTGGAGTGATGGCCTTGAACCCTATCCGTTAGTAGTCCGAACGAGGCAAATGCATTCTAGCCTTTCTCTTGCACAATCGGGTGAGATTTGTGTACTGCCAACTGCCTTAATTTGTTTTAAGAATGCTTCGGGAGAACGGATTTTGTCCAATGTTTAATTGATTCAAGAAGTCAAGCGTGTGCTATTACAAGCGAATGTGCTTGTAATAGCACACGCACGAATGAAAAAAGAAAAAATAAATATTCCTGTTTCGGGACTGAATGGAAGAAATATTGCTCTTAAGAGAAAAATGGTCGAGATTTCAAACCTAGTAAATGATTTTGTTAGTTGTGTTCCGTTTTATGTAGTTCCGTGTATCATGAATTTAACTTCATTTACACGATTGAATGTAGACCTTTCTAAATTACCTGAAGGCATATATTTTTGGAAACCTAATAAAACAGATGCCTTATTAGAAGCAGATTTATTGTTTTAAATGCTAAAACCAAACAAATTTCATTTGATGAACTCTAGTTATAATTCTACAAGAAACAATTTTTGGTTACATTGTGGGTGGTACATATGAAATTTCAAGTTCTAATGAACAATTTTGTGGTCTTCTTTTGGAATCTGAAGACATAAATAAAACAATGCAAACTTTTTGGAATATTGAATCTGTTGGAGAAAATTCTCACATTTTAAATAGTGAAGAGGAATTGTGCGAAAAACACTTCCTTAAAAACTATTCACGAACACCGGAAGGCAGATATATTGTAAAAATTCCTTTAAAAAATGAGCGGATATTGGGAGAATCTCGGACAAGTGCCAATCGTCGTTTAGATGCTTTGTGGAGGCATCTTGGTAAAGATACTAAGTTGAAATATCTCTACTGTGATTTCATACGAGAATATAAGGATTTAGGTCATATGACTGAAGTTAAAGAAGCGCATGAATTTGAACTCTCTGCCAACTTACCGCATCATGGAGTGTATAATCCTTTAAAATCGTCTACTAACTTCGTGTGGTTTTCAACGGCTCCGCTCCAACATCCAATGGAGTTTCCTCGAATCAAATTCAACTGAACGGTGGGACAGTTCAGCAAAATTTGTTTTCCATCATGATTCGTTTTCGGAAACATGAATCTGTATTTACTGCTGATATCCGCATGGTGTACAGACAAATTTTAATTCACCATTTTGCACAGATTTGCAGAGAATAGCCTGGAAAGAAGGTCCAGATCAACCAACTAAAGCCTACCAACTGAACACAATTACTTATGGTACCACTAAAGTGCTCCTTATTTAACCACTAGGATTTTGAATCAACTAGCGGTTGACGAAACACTTTTCCAGATGCATCCATTACTGTCCAATCCGATTGCTACAGGGATGACATTTGAACAGGCTCAAACACTTCAGAAAATACTAAAGAGCTTCAAACCCAGCTTGTACGATTACTTGAAAGATCTCCACAAATGGTGTTTCAACTATGAATATCTCCTCAATAACATTCAAAATGGTGGGTGATTATCAGTTTAATAACCCAGGGGAGGTGAAACCTCTCAAGATGAATTTGGAAACCAAATAGCGACTGTTTTGCAGTTAAATCAACTGTTCCATTGCAGAATTCAGCATCTCAAGCTGAAGGAGCAAAGTATTTGGCTCACGTGGAAAATGCAGAACTTTCTCATAGAAATGAGACTATGAAAATTGTGTAATTATTTTTGAAGCACAGCGGGATCACCTTCCAGATGTTCATAGTCAAGGTATGAAAGAACTGAAATACGCTGGTTCCGATGCTTGTAAAGAAATTGTTGCCAAAGCACAAGGTGGAGTGCAGCTGTATAAACGCCAGAACAACCTCTTGGTACCTTCAAGCTCAGTCAAAGAAGCATCAAGCTTCTATAATCGAGCCACTGACTTGCCATGCAACGAAGTGTCTGACCAGGCATCCGACGACAAAGAGCTGTTCCTACAGTTACCATTTCACCCATCTCACTCACCACAACATCTCTTCTTCCGTTGCACCGGACTGCTGAACATACTGCGTCGCAGCAGCAGTGGAAACGAGTACGAATATGAACTCTCAAGAGCTACGCATATTTGAGATGTGTAATTTTTCTGATTTACTTTGAAAAATATTTCTTTTGTGATTTAGTATCAAGAAGACTGACCTAAGTCGGCTAATTGTGTATTACTAATATAATAGCCCAGATCGCTTGGTAACGCTCTGACTTCACCAACAATAAAACTCGCGCCATAGCACTGCGAGACGTTCAACAGCATTATTTCAATGTTAGAGAACCTAAAATTCAGCAATTTTAAATTTAAAAGTGTAATTGTCGTTCTAATTTCAAATTTAATAGCTCTAAAATAGTGAAATAAAATTTTCTATCCATTGATATAAAATTTACCTCGCTATGATCAATAGTTCCCGAGAAATTTTGAATTATATTGTAACATTCTAAGTAAGCTGAAGTGTGACGCGGTGGTCTAGAGGATACGTCTTCGACTACCAATCAACAGATCGCGAGTTCGAATCCAAGTGATGATTTTTGTATTATTTGGACATTGAAGATGTTTCGTACATTTTATGTTAACTCTCTGAAATATGCAAATTATTCTTATGTAAATTTATGTTCTTGGATATGTTCTATTGGACTATTCATTTCTTAAAATGTATATAAGGAACTGCTTTCAAGCTGACGGCAGTTCAGTTATCTGAACGCTTTCTGTGCTCTAAATAAAAGCCTGTCTCTCTAAATCGTCATCATTTCTAAAATCTACGTGACAATATATTATTTTTATTATTTTATCTGTAATTCAAATATCATTTAAATAAAGTTATTTTCTGCATAAAAATAATGTAAGTTTTAGTTTAAAATATTTTTTAAATTTTTAATTTAATTTGGAGTAATTTAAAAAAAAACGCAGCCAGGACCAAACTGCGGACCTCGCGAACGGTAATCGAGTGCACTGACATCTAAGCTATCTGAGCACTGATTGCTTGTGAAGAGTTACTGGTATATAAGTTGTGCCCAAAGTTTGAGGGCCATTTCCTCCAAATTGGCTGGTCATTGCACTTTTTTAGATTAATGGGTGAACACCCTAATGGTATGCTACTAATATGCCATGTTTCATCCCTTTCTGTGCTCTAAATAAAAGCCTGTCTCTCTAAATCGTCATAATTTCTAAAATCTACGTGACAATATTAATCATATATTTCAAATTAATTCATGTTTTTTAATAAAAAGTAGTAAATTACGTCAGTGGTATATCATGCGTGTGATGTAGTTTAGACGCCACGATGCATCTGGTTATTTATTGCAATAGTGATGATATAATTTGATAATATTTTTTGGCAACGTTTGAGAAGCAGAGAAGTGCTTTGTTTTGAAACTAGATTTTCTATCTATCTAGATTATATCTACTAGATTTTTTTTAGACCAAGAGGTTTTTTGAATAAAGAAATATGTAAATAAAAACAAATATTTCCTGTCATAAAACATATGTTTAATTTATTTGTTTTCAATCAATGTTAAACATTTATCTCGCATATAAATAGATATATTTAAACACGTCAAAATTGTCGGGAAATCTGGAATAAAGAGGCAATTTTCACCCGTCATACCATGACGGGTGATTTTCTAATTTATAAGAAAACTGAATGCAGATATGCAAATCCTTTATTTTCAGTATAATGTAATACTGCCGGTGAAGAGTGATATTTGTTCTTCGACAAACTCCTTGTAGAGTGTGACAGATTTTATATGATTTCATACTACTGTGTATATTTTGAACCTATATTTAAATGCACATTTCATGGCTAATTTTTATGGAGTTTGATATAAATAATGATTAATTGATAGTTTAATTTTCCTTAGATACAAGGCATTTTATTTTTACTGGCTTAAAACTTAGTTACTGAAGTTTCTTTGTCTTATTTTTCAATTGAACACCAGAAAAATTAATGATTGCATCGCATTGTGTTAAATAATTACTATTACAGTTCTTCTCAGGTGTTCTGGTAATATTCGAGGTAAATTTGGAATACAGCTTTAAAGAATATTGTGTATTATGTGTAATATGTACTTAAATTTAAAGATAAATCATATTTAATGATTAGATGGTTTTTTAAAACAACATGCTTTTGAAAGAGTATTTGCTTAACAAATAATGATTAGTAAAGGATTGGCTTGAAAAATTAGAATGCCTTATGTGATATTGATTTTATAAGTCTCAAATTGATTTACATAAAATATATGAAAAGTGCATTATTAAGTTTTAAGTCTTTTGATATTCATATCATAGCAATTTTGTGTTACATAATATCTGTGTAGTAGACTTTTTCATGAGAAGAATTCTTCACATCAATGTCGTATATAATTTCAGTATAATCTTAAAAGGCCTATTTCTAAAGTATGCTTACTACCTGTTAAAACAGATAACTAAATTTCTAATCTTTTTAATCAACATATAATCTTTATTCGTTTCAATTATATTTGTACATAGTGTTTTTATGAATTGTGTTTAATTTATATTATAACCCAGTCGTGTAATATTTATGCAACATATTATTTCTGTATATTTATATTTGAATTATGAATGTGTAGTTTAGCTATTATTTTAATTTGTATTGCATTTATTTTGATTAGTATTTATATTATTTATTTCTGTTTCTAATAATATTAACCTTCCAGCTGGCGCGCCTGCACAAATTTTACGACATATCGTGCTTCGTATTACATAAATATATAGTGCTGTTTTACAAAAATAAATACAGCTTTTATTTATGTTATCTGTATTTATTAGCTTAATAGTAAACCAAGATTTCAAAAATAAAAATTGCATTTATATTTATAAAAAGAAAGATATAAATATGTAATACGATGCGCAATACAAGTATCTCTTGAAAACGCGCGCCCGCTGGAAGGTTAAAGAAATTTAATATCTAAAATTTAATTTTAAAATTTATCAGAAATGCATAATATAGTGAATATGTACAATATATGTAAAATGTGTATTCAGTAAGTGTTGGAATTAAAATTCCAACGCGTGTGGCGTGATGTTTAGTCTCGATTGCAGCCATAGACTAAGTTCATAAGTCTATAGTTCATAATAGACATAGTCCATAAATCTATGATTGCAGAACTTTCCCCAAGTGGGTGGCGAAGAGATTCCACCGGTCCTAACGAAGAGTTGTTGACAGCTGGACTCAACCAGCGAGAGTGGTCTCCCCTAAACTTTCTCGTATACTTCTCTGAAAAGGTGCTGTTTCCCCTCCCCCCGCGTGGATAAAAAAATTCGAACCTATTGTAACACAGGTTCCAATGACTTTCAGAAAATATTTAGGTAAAAAATCAAATTCGAAGAGATGCGTTCCGATTAAATGCATACCGATTTCTACTCTTTCTTCGCTCGAGGACAATCCTTCCGCGTGCACAGATTGCTACCAAGTACGCATGCGCATGGAGAATCGGATGAAAAAAATGCGCCAAGCAGGAGTCAATAAATATCGTGCACAGAGGATTGCGTTATGTACGCATGCGTGTGAAGACAGCGGATCCGTTGGAGATGCGATTATACAGACCGACAGACAGTCAACCCTTTTACGGATTTGGCCTAACATTTGATACGGACCTACATTCATGACGATAAAACTGTGTACCAAATTTTATCCATCTAGCTATTCAAGTTTTTGAGTTATAGTGTTCGCATGACTTCGGACATACAGACAGACTTCCCGTTGACGGATTTTGTCCAAAGTTTGATAGAAACCTACAAATTATGTTTAAAGACCACATACCAAATTTCATCCCCGTAGCTCTAATAGTTTTCGAGTTATCGTGTTCACAGACAGACAGACGCACAGACATAATTCCAAAATTGTGTTTTTCGGACTCGGGGAGGTCTAAAACGTGGAGATTCGTCAAAATCTCGAGTTCGAATTTTTTGACGATTACAATACTTTCTCTTTGTATACTTCGTATACGAGAAAGTAAAAAAGACAGTGCTTGCTCCTCTATTAAGCAGGAGGCAGAATATTTACCTCCTACCCATCGAGGTCTTGTGAAGTAACTATATTTGTATCTCCTACTAAGCGAGATCTATAGTCTTAAAATGTGGCTAATTTCCACTGTTTTATTATATTATTAATTACTATTTTAGTCACAGTCTCTCTTATAGCTATGTTGAGTTATGAAATAAATTATTAGAAAAGAAATATAGTCCGTGTCTATTTTTAATTTAAAAAAAGAGTAATCGCATCCAGAGAGTGCGGACAGCAGGATACATAATTAAGATAATTTAGTTTCAAATGCTTATTTACAGTTTCTTTGTAAAAACTTGCCTACACCAAGTAAAAAAAAATCTAATTTTTTTATATTAACTAATAATCAAATAATTCAAAACTAATTAAAAAACGTAGAATTTAAATTATGCCGAAATGCATCGCTATGTATCACAAAGTAGTTTTACCCTTCAAAGCCCGATTCTTTAAAAATTGATTTTAAAATGTTTTTTGACTTTCGTTTCTCGAATAACACATGGGAAAAATACTTTAAAAAATTCTATTTTGTTTTAAATATGGTTGATGGCCAAAAAAAAAAAGTTTATTTCCAACTGACAACACTGGGCTTTATTTCAGAAACCACCGGGAGTGGCCTCCCCTAACCTTTCTCGTATACTTTTCAAACATTTGTCATTTCCCTTCCCCCTGCGTTGATAAAAAGTTCGAACCAACTGTAACCCAGAATGCAATGACTATCTGAAGGTAGATTATAGTGATAGTAAAATATTGAGGTGAAGAATCATATTCAAAAAAGATGCGTATGTATTAAAACTTCGCAATATATTTTTTTTTTTATCAAACTCTAGAAATGCGAGTTCCGCGTGCGGAGAAAAAAACAGGAGAATATCTTGCTCGCTGAATAGCTTGCGCATGCGCAGAGATTGCTTCCAGTACGCCAGTAAAACGAGACGCTCTAAATGTTTGCTTCCTTACAAAATCTCGCCGCCAGAATTGGTTTTTGGCAAATTGCCAAGTTTTCGGAGTGTCCCTTCTTTGCACAGGCATTTCTACCACTACGCATGAGCATGGAGTTAAACAAGTATGCGATTATACAGACCGACAGACAGTCAGCCCGTTGACGGATTTGGCCTAAAATTTTATACGGACCTACAATCATGCCGATAAAACTGTGTACCAAATTTTATCTATCAAGCTATTCAAGTTTTTGAGTTTTAGTGTTCGCATGACTTCGGACATACAGACAGACAGACAGACTTGCCGTTGACAGATTTTGTCCAAAATTTGGTAGAAACCTACAAATTATGTTTAAAGACCACATACCAAATTTCATCCCCGTATCTCTTATAGTTTTCGAGTTATCGTGTTCACAGACACACAGACAGACATAATTCCAAAATTGTGTTTTTCGGACTCAGGGATCTCTAAAACGTGGAGATTCGTCAAAATCTCGAGTTCGAATTTTTTGACGATTACGATACTTTCTCTTTGTATACTTCGTATACGAGAAAGTAAAAACTTATCAGAAAAAACTTTCCTTGGTAAAATTCTATAATGTCAAACACAGATGAATTTTTATTCGGATAAGGAATCTTCTTCATCATTGTAAAATAAGATACGGTATTCTCAAGCGCACATATAAAGCTAAAAAGATGCAGCCTCGAGTGAAAACATCAATTTATTTATATTTTTTTATCAGCACTCAAGCTGCCATTTATATGTTGCAAATTGATTTAATAAAAATTTCAGTATGTATCCAATTAGGGCTTCAGTCTTAGTCCCAAGATTTTAGAAGACAAAATCAGGTATATTGCTTGAAGGCAACACTGGGCCTTTAAGGGTCACAGCATTTCTCGTGGCTGCAAGGCACGATCATCCATTGTTTAATAATTAGCGAATGACATACTTGGAAATCTTTTAGATTAAAACTACAGTAACTTTTTATTCTGCCCAATGAATTTCTACGCTTACTCAAACTAATTTCAGCTAATTTTTCAGCGCACAAATATGTTTTGTCTTTCATTGGTCGTCTGAAATATCTGCTTTCATCTCGTTTCTTTCTTATTCATTTCATTTGAGAAGTTGTCGTTTAATAATTCTAAACATCACGAGAGATTTCTTGAATGAATATTTAAAATGTTTAAAAAGATTTCACATTAATTGGAAACAATTTGGCAACTCCCCGAGATTTCCAAACAGGAAGGCGATCGGGGGGCAAGTGTGGTGCAGATGCCCCGGGCGCGTACTTGGTGGCGCCCGGTCAAGATATTACTGCGTTTATGCCACTTTTAAAGCAAAAGATGACGAGGGAGCGTAAAAACAACACCATACCCCTTGCGCCATTTAGGCTTCTTAAGAATCAGATGACAAAACCATTACAGTTATAAAAACTCTATTTATTCTAGCTTATTATGCGTTTACTAAGGATTCATACCCTATCAAACAATAAGGATTTACTCCAATAATTGCAGATATATTGTACTTTTTTAGAAAGATATATTGTACTCCGATAAACCATGAATATGTTAATAAAATTTGACAAGCTCTATGTCGAATTTTTTAGCTCCATCAGGCCTTCGAACCTTAGCTACCCGGATTTACCCCACTTTCCCCAACATTCCAAGCCTCCCTCCATGCGCCTACTCCCCTCCAGATTTCAGAGACCGGCAGAGCCCATTCCAAATATCAAGGAGTGGTGGAAATTGAAAAGGGTTGAATATTTCACATTCACGCTCGGTTTTGGCATGGAGTAGTTGTGAAAGATCGGCTTAATTTGATAAGTGAAGAGACGTCAACGACGTTGTTTTTGTTGCAGTCCTTTTATTTCTCTGCGGCTTGCTCTCCCTTTTTTTACTTTTCCCCCTCTCCGCAAATGCGCTCGTCTGTCTCAAGTCGAAGATCAATCGCCCTCTCCTAAGACCCGGGAAACACCCTCGATATGTCACTGACCTGTAAGGACAATATAAAGAACAAGAGAGCTGCAAATGGTGCAGCTGCTCTAGGTTCCTTCATCCGACATGTTCCCACCGCTGCTGGGATTTTTAAAGATTGATCACTTCATTATTGCTGGTTTAATTGCATTACATGCCTTTATTATGGAAAAAATAATCAACATATTGCTAGTTGTCCGGCTTTTTAATGTTATTCTGATAATATCTGAAATCTATATAAAACATCTTAGCACGATCATTTTTGTATTTTTATCAAAGCTTAAGAGTACCCTAGCAAAAGGAGATATGTTGGTTTGTTGATAAAATCAATCTCCACCTTCGAGGATCACGGTTTTACAAATTGTATAATATTTATTCAAATAATTTATTATAATAATTATTCAATTGTCACTAAATGTTATATCTCTGAAAAATTTATGTTGGTATTACCAATTACCTTTATATAAAGTCATTTCTAAGAACGAAAAACGATAGAATATTATTTATGATGTTTATCTCTAGTTCATTAAAACATTCTAATTCAACAACAACAACAAAAAATTGCTCTAGTTTATACAAACGGATTTTCTCGATAATTTTATCCATTGAATCAGAAATGGCAAAGGAATTGAATTATGGCAACATTGGCAATGTACTTGAAATAAAATATTTAAGATACGAAAATATCTAATGTGAATTAATTACTTCGTTTTAATCACTTTAATTATCTCTTTCTAACAGGAATGGCGCTAGAGTTTGCCTGACGGGAGAGCCGATTTGCCTAACAGGGGGGCATGACCTGCTGTTCGGACGATGAGTGTAATGAAATTGGTCTCAAATTTTCTTCAGATTATTATTTATCAACTACAGTTGAATACCCAGTACAAAAAATTTCTCCGACGGGGGGGGGGTGGCACCCGTCACCCCTTTCTAAATAATGGTGCATACAAGCAGCGAAGACTTATTGATATGCTTCAGTTTCTTGATAGAGATCATATCATTAAATAGTTTGTAGTGTTATCTTATATGGAATGTGGGACAGAATGTAGTAGTATAGCGGGGATAAATGGTACCCAGACAAAGAATTATTTTTTCGCCTCCTCTTGCTATTTTTGGCTTTAAAAAATTGAAATAAATGCATTTGCAATATTGCTTTCCATCCCCCCTAAAAAAATTAGCTCCAGCAGTATCTGTACCCTCTTAAAAGAAAAATCATAAAGGAAATTGATTTATTTACTAATTATTGTTCTTCTAAGAAATTTTGGCTTCATTGCTCTCAATTCTTAAACTTCTACTAGCGACTCCATTTTGGCTAAAGATGTTTCGTGAATCTATTTTGAACAACAAACGGTGCAAAAAGCTTTGTTCTAGCTTATCGTAGCTATCGTGCTGCCATCTATTAACACAATTGAAAAAATATTCTGTGTGCTTATGTTTTAGGCAATGCGAAATCATTCTAACAAAAGTTTTTATGCGACATTTCTTTTCGTAAAAGTTTTCAGCTGTTGAAAGGATAAAAAAATTATGACATTTTGAGGGTTGTTGAATACTGAAGAATTTTTAGATTTAGAAAAGTGATTAGTGTTTTGCGAGTTAATAGAAAGGCACTAATACCCACAACCGTGTGAAAATTTATTTTTTAGATGATATTCGATTTCAAAATGTTTATATATTAATATAATTTACAGAATATTGTGATATTTATAAATAATAAAAAACCATTTTGTAAAGTTATCCATTCTAAGAATAATTTTTAAAAATATTTTAAAAAAGAAATTAATAAAATAAAAAAAAATCTTTTGGCACGAGCATTTATGAAAAAGTAAATAGGATGGCAACAACATAACAATTTTTTTGTTTGTTTTGTGAAAGTTGCCTGGTAACGATGGAAAAAAAATTCTTTGAGAATTCGATGTTATTAGCTGGTGTAATGTTCTTGTAAATAGATTGTACAGATTTCATGTTAAAAATATGTATGTTCTTTGTGTGAGTCGAGAATAAATGTGTTGTTTGTAAAGAAGGCGTCATCTAACTTCATCTAATGTTTGAAATACAGTACAGCATCGATTAAATATTTTTGATGGTTTTATAAGAATTGAAAAATACTTTGGTGTACCATAAACTCTGGCTTAATTTTCCATAAATATTTCCAGTACTTGAAGGAACAAGTTTTCATTCATATGTGATGCATTTTTGGAAATGCAAATGTAAGTATTTAATACTTACTATACTTTATACAATTAATTATATATATTAATTAATAATTAATTAGATTATTAATTAATTTATTTATTATTATTTTTATTTATTTGCTTAATTTCTAGTTTATTATTGTTTTTATTGAAAAGCATATTCCCCATTGAATTCAGAGCACAACTTTTTTAGTTATAAATTTTATATATAATGGAATTATAAGTTTTTTTAATTTGTCTATTTCAAGTTTTTTTTATTTTTAAGAAAGGTGAAATTATAAAATAATAAAATTCAAACATGAATACAATCCTAATAACAATATACAATAAAACATTCACAGTGAAGCCGCATTTAATTGTTCCATATCGTCTACCTCGTAGAATGGGATTTTCGGGTGTGTGTATGTTACCGTGAAAGACCGAAATTTGGAGAATGTCGACTTTCACCGGCGAATGTCGACTTTCTCCGGCGAATGTCAACATTCACATAGTAATGTCACCGGTGAATGTCAACATTCACATTTGGAGAATGTCGACTTTTACCGGTGAAAGTCGACATTCTCCAGTTTCGGTCTTTCACAGTAACATGTATACAGGTTTTCTTTTCGAGAATAACTTTCTCGGACTCAAGGAAGTTCTGAAACGTCAAAATTCATCGAAATCTCGAAACTAAATTTTTGGACGATATAACAATTTTATTCCTTTTTTGTATACTTCGTACTTGAGAAAATAAGGAATTAACAAACATGAGGTAAGGAAGCAATAAACATAATTCAAAAAATCATGGCTTGAAAATTACAATTTTTAAGAATGAATTAAGATTGACTGATTCGATTTACCAACCTAATTTCGTCTTTAAAATCCTAGTTTCTGATGCCATTTCACTTCAAAGTCTAGCTGAAAAAATATTTTTTACCAAAGGTATTTTAGAATTTATTATATTTAGAGCATTTCTTTTTATTTCAACTTAGTTTTCCATTCCATACATAGCATGCTTTTAAAATTATGAGATCATTAAATTTCCATACAAGATCTTAATTTGATTGAAAAAGATGCAATAGTCTGACAAATCAACAATTTATTGAGGTTCACAAAACAAGCTTTGTGGATTTCAATCATCAGTTGCCACAGTAGCTGAGTAGTTCTTGCATGGAACAAGATTTGTGGCAACATTCTTCCACGATGCCTCTGTGCAACCGCCTGTGGCGCCCCAGGAAGCTTAAAGCCACTCTGTCCTTCATCACACCTGTTCAAAACAAAAACAATCTTCTTCAATAGCAGAAAAAAATCTGAATGATCAATTGCTACATTTTGACATAGAATAAGTTTTATAGATGGGTGAATAGACCACCGAAGTTTTTCTACCCCCCGACTTTCTCCTATTACTAACTAACTTTAACTTTCCCTAAACTTTATAGACAACAAATAGTACCGAGAAATTAGTCCAGTCAGCGAAGGGTTTGAAAAAATCATTAAATCGTATAGTTTTGAAAATTGGTATACATATTCGTGAGAGGCTTCTGGTGAACACAATAAAAGTCCCCGGTTCTGGGGGATGAGCTTGCGGCGCCATCTTGGATTTCATCCCCCTTTTTGAGTTTTTCTTCAATATCTCGAAAATTATTCAATTTCCAAATTACAATTTATTTAAAACATTAAAGAGCGTAAAATTCCCTACAAATACATACTTTTAGTTTTCTTCTATCTTTAATAGTTTCCGAGATAATAGGTCTCAAAGGTTGCCGGCATCTTGGATTTCATCCCCCTTTTTTAGTTCCCTTATCTATGTAGAAATCTATTCAATTTTCAAATTGCATGTAATCATAAAATTAAAGAGCGTGAAATTTCCTACAAACGCATGCTTATATTTTTGTTTTAGGTTTAATAGTTTGCGAGATAATGTATTTCAAAATTTCCTACCATCTTGGAGTTTAGTTTTTCTTAAATATCTCAGAAACAATTACAGCTAGGGAAAAAAATAAAAGCATGCATTTGTTGGGAATTTTACGATCATTAATTTGTTGTATTATATGCAATTTCAAAATCGGAAAAAAAGGGGAGAAATACAAGATGGCGATAAACTTCGAGACCCATTATCCGAACACTATTAAAGCTAGAAGAAAACTAAAAGCATGTATTTGTAGAGAATTTTACGCTCTTTAATTTTTTAAATCAATTGTAACATTTTTGAATAGTTTTCGAGATTTTCAGGAAAAACTAAAAAAGGGTGACGAAATCTAAGATGGCGCCACGAGCTCATCCCTCCCCAGGACCGTGGACTTTTATTATATTCATCAGAAGCCCCTCATGAACATGTGTACCAATTTCCAAAACCATACGATTTAATGTTTTTATTCAAACCCTTCGCTGAGTGGACTATCAACTAAGCATTTTTACAAATTCATCCATCCACTTTGAGACCAATTATCTCAAAAACTATTAAAGCTTGAAGAAAAATCAAAGCATCCATTTGTAGGCAATGGTGTGCTCTTTAATTTGTTAAATCATTTATAATTTGAATATTGAATAGTTTTCGAGAAATTCAAGAAAAACTGAAAAAGGGGGGAATGAAATCCAAGATGGCGGCAATCTTTGACACCCATTATTTTGGAAAATATTAAAACTGGAAGAAAAACAGAAGTATGTATTTGTAGGGATTTTTACTTTAATTTGTTAAATCAATTGTAATTTGAAAACTGAATAGTTTTCGAGGTATTCAGGAAAAACTAAAGAGGGGGATGAAATCCAAGATGGCGACGCGAGCTCATCCCCCAGGGCCGGGGACTTTTAGTATGTTCATCATAAGCCCCTCATGAACACGTGTACCAATTTTGAAAACTATATGATTCAATGTTTTTTTTCACCCCCATTTTGGACCTTTGTTGACTGGACTAAATATAGAGGGTAGAAAACAAAATTTAAAAATTTAGCTACAAAATCAGTTAGCCTTTTCCCCCTTTTTTTCTAATTCCTAAATTTAAGCAGCTAAAATGAAATAAAAATTAAAATTTCCAGCAAAAAGGAGAGGGGGTGAAGGTGGCCACCCCTTGACCTGCCGTATTTAAAGATGTAGCTTCTATAATAAAAGTCCGCATCTTGGGAAGTTGCTTATAGGGATCACGTGATCGGAGATGGGCGTGGCTTTCGAGCGTCATCCATTTAGCTCGTTGCGTTTTTGAATTACCTTTATTATTATTTCACCTTATTTTGAGTTATTATTATTCACCTACACGGACGTACATTCAGATATAATTTCAAAAATGGTGTTTTCGGACTAATCTAAATCGTAGAGAGTTATCATGATTTTCGGACGAAGAGGTCGAATTTTAATAAGATTAATACTCTCTCTTCGTACCAGAGACATTTAAAAGCGAGCAGCTTTCAACAATTCGGGAATTTGACTACTTTCAACACTCTTGTTTCGGGCAATGTTGAAAGAGAGTCGCAATTATTCCACACAATTTTCCATGTCACGCTCTTACAGCATTGCATATAAACAGCACTTTGGTTTGTTGCAACACTATGTGACTTGTTCTCAAACTTTGCATACGAAAAGTTTGAGGATTAATTGTGCCGCCGTAATGAAGGTTGTTGAAATGAAGAAAACAGCTGTGACTTATACACATACCATTATTTTCCTGACGCTTCTAGAGCCAAACTCTCGATTCAGCGCTCCACGAAAATTTTCCATGACAAAAAGAGGTGCCAAGTGGCGTGCGCATAACAGAAAAGTAGCCAATGTACATTGCTCCTAATAGTAAATTGGTCGTCTCACTTTGTGAATTGGCACGATTTTATCTTCGCTGGCTTAAACTATTTTGACGTTGATCGAAACGTTCTCTGGCTCGCGTAAGCCTATCTGCTTCATTTCTAACTGATCTCAATTAAATAATTTCATCCAAAGTTTCCTTATATTGTAAGAAATATTGTGAATTCTTCCTCTTAAGCTCTTTTTTTTCGAGAAAAAGTTATTTCACACCAGATCAAATATAGTAACGGACTATATGAAGTTATGCCTAACGTGGCGGAGATTACCGTTTTTGTTTTGTAAACAAACTCATTGTTGCCATCGGCAAAAGAGAAATTAAACTCTTTTTTGTGCCACGTACCTTAGCGCTTTATATATATATAGATAGATGTCTGCAGAAGAACTCTATTGCCGATTATCATGATCAAGTTTTGGCTTTTAAAATATTTTTTGCTTAATAAAATTAAACCAATTCTAAACACGATCGTTGTAATCGTTAGTTATTAATTTAATTAAATTTTGATATAATGTCAGCGGCACCACCTGGTAATGAATTTGAGAGAAGAACTGATCTCAAGATTTTATAAAACCAATACTACTGAATTATAAATTAAGAACTAAAAAGTAGAAAATATTAAAATAAGAAAATTCTATATTCTTAATTTTCTTTGTCTAGGGTTTCAAAATCATACGTTTCGCTGTCGCGTACGATATAAGTTTATATTTTTACGACAGCGAAAAGTTTTCAATTTTGTGCATTTCATGTAACTTTATGTAGACAAAAAAACATATTAATAATTTGTAAATACTTGAACTGCAGTATATGGAGAGGTCAGAGGCCAATCAGTGTACGTGAATAAAAGATCCATTTGTCCCTTTTTTTTAACTCGTTAGCGGTAAAATATATATAGTAACTCCGGGAGAGTCACCCATCCGGGATAGATGCCGCACACCTTGTATTTCATGTAATTATCGATAGATGACAGTCAGACAAGCAATGAGATTTCTTTAACCAGTTTATAGCGCGAATCCCAATTCGATGATTACTTTTAGCTGTACAATTGTTATTTTGAGGTAAGCTCATGATTTCACTATCCAAACTTTTAAACACCTTATGCTTAAATACGTTTCATGCGCTAATTACTAAATCCATGCATGATTTCGTAGTCAAAACTAAGGGTAGAGTCTGTATAGAGTACTGTGTGTATAGTTACGCCAATTTCCTTTGCGGGGGCAGGCAACTATGATGTGCGGCGTCTGTACCGTACAAAATGGGATACATGTCGCACTGCGATCAGGTATACACGCCGCAGTTTCTTTTGTACGGGATGCCGCGATTAATAAAGTTGAAATTTATCTATTCGTGTCTTATTTTATTATGTTACTGAATTTTATGTTACTGAACACTTACTTAGGTTGAGCAGCATGTTGGGCGCAAACTGACTCGGTATCAGGTAGGGTGTTTAATCTGCGATGCTTGGCACAAATCGGCAACTGTTGGCAACGCTACTAGGGGCTTTAAGGTCACTGGCATCTTCCGTTTTAAAAACAACGCTCTCCCATATCAATTGTTTTTTGCATTAGCGGATAGTGAAGTGCCCTTACCAGAAAACACGACACAAGAGGAGACAAATTCATCAAGTGAAATACTAATCAACACACCTCAAATCAATTTACAGCCTGCAGAACCTGGAACTAGCAGTGTAAAACCACCGTCACCTACCAAACAACTACATAAAATCTCTCCTATTCCGAGACTTAGCCAGGTGACAGCACAGTGCAGAATTAAGAAAACAGCAGTACTCTTAACCTCTATTGACAATAGGAATGCGCTTAAAGCGAATTTAGAGAAATGATTCCAAAAAGGTAAAAAAATTAACAAAAAAGATGTCAAAACTACCAAGAGAAAATTTAATTTTGAATCAGGTGGAGGATCCCATGACAGTTCATCAGACATTGATGAATGTTCAAACAGTATCAAGTTTACTACACCAAAGGAGAAAGAGGAAAAAAAATATAAAGTAAGAAGGTGAAGAAAGATGCAAGTCAAGATGATAACAATGTACAGTCACACATGTTGGATCACACATGTGACGCAGACGTTCTTTGCAAGGAATGTTCTGAAAACTACTACAAAACTAAGAGGAAGTGTGATTGGCTTTGTTGGATCATGTGTCAAATGTAGTTACATGAAGACTGTACTATTTTCGACACTTTTTGTGTAGATTGCGGTCGGAAAAACAGGTCTATTAACAAATAAAACAGTGTAAACACTATTTTACTTTTTTCTTTTCCCTCTCTAATATACTGATGTTACGTTGTTGCTGAAATAACAATTAAAATTCAATCTTTAAAAAATAAGTCGATAATTTTAGTAGTGAACTAAGCAGGCAGACTAATATTGATTTGTACCTACTAGTACGTTTTATTGTACTCATTTAGTTTGTTTTTGTAGGTAATTATAGCCCAGATATGAATATTTGTTTGTATATTTTTTATTTATTATTTCATTCTGTTCTTATGCAAAGCGCGGCATAACTCCCGCATAAGTGCGGCGTCTCACCCTGAATGTACGGGTGACGTGCCGCAGTGTAATGTTTTAGAAAAAAATTGTTAAAAAATATTAATTATTATTTTACATTTTTTTGGCGCAGTACACATGTTGTATATTTAACATTAAATAGCGCAGCATGATTTATTTTATTTTATGTGCACCATGGAATTTTATACACATCTTCAAAAAAATATGCGGCATATCTCCCGGAATTAACCTATATATTTTCTTAGTGTCATCTGCGTTTGAAATATACAAAGGTTTATTTTTTAATAGTAGTAGCAATGTTGCCGTGAAAAGGATCCAGGCAATGTCGTTTATACTGTCCTACCGCCACGACAAAAACCGAAGATGAAGAAGCCACTCGGTGGGATTCTTTTCCGAATAGTTGAAAACATCATTAAGGGGACCAGGGACCTTAAAAATATTTTTTTACATTTTCAAATAATCAATTTCAAATTTTGCAGGCATTAATAGGAGTTCTATATAAGACGACTCACAAAATTTCAGTTCAATATATTTTTTTTATTTCTGAGCTATGGGTATAAATGTAATTTTTAATAACAATTAAAGGCCTTTTTGATAAATGTTCCACATGCTCCGAAATTACTCGAAATCATTCTAATTTTTTAAATTAGTTTCTCTAACCCTTTTCAAAAAAAGAATTGGGATTAATTTTTATGTTTCAGAAAGGAATTTCAAAATGAATATGTATAAAGACTCGACACTACTGATTTTGGAAAAAAATATGCCCAATATTTGATATGGAAGAAAATATTTACGTTTTAAGAACCAAATAATTTCTATATGAATGCTAAAAATTCTTCTCCATATATGTCTTTATATTTTTATAAAATGTCATGAAATTTGAACACAAATTGAAGCGCCTGGAACATTTTCCACAAAGGCCATTAATTGTTATTAAAAATTACATTTATACCCACAACTCAGAAATAAATAAATATATTGCAGTACAATTTTGTGTGTTATCTTATATAGTGCTTCTATCAATGCCTTCAAAATTTCAAATTGATTAGTTGAAAATTAAATAAACTGATTTTGAAAGTCCCTGGTCGCCTTAAGACAATAGATCTCTCATTTCGCGCCACCCAGGGATCAGGTAGTGCCCAAAGACTTCCACATCGTTGATAACACGTTTCAAGTAACACTAGAGGCTTCATCGAGTGCATTTAAACCTTGTATGCATGCTGCGTATCTAGAAAATAAATAGTTAGCTCTGCTAAAAAAATCAACTTATGTATAAGTAACGACTTGAATACGTTGGCAATTGAGAAAGAATGAAGAGACATTTGCGATACGAAAGTTTTTTCGGAAAAACTGACTTACACTGATTGGCTCCTGAGCCCTTCATATCTATCACAAAATGTGTGAGTTCATATCCTTTTCAAAGATTCCATCTTACCTAGTGAAGAATCTCTGGCTTCTCTAGGAACATAAAAATTGCTGCCGCATGCTAAGGATAAAGCCTCCGACAACTGTGTCCCGCACAACACGCCTCTCGTTCGACGTGTGAGAGGGTCTGAAACCACTGCCCCGACCAAAAGCGCCACGATGCTGCCGAACTTGGTCCACATGGTTCGTAAAATCTGTCTTTTCCCCTGATGTCCGGGAGTTTAACACGACGAGTCCTGGAATGAAAAGCATCAGGTTGGAATTAATACTAATGAACAAAGCGAGTTTTAAAGCACCTGTAAATCTGAGCTGAAATAACTTCTCAGAGCGTCACTAGATGTCGCTACGAATGGGTACAATGAGAGAGGGAATAAAAAGAAATGGTTTAACGTCACTTCCACTCTTTTTCAAAACGTCTTTCAAATCGTCATATTTAACTGAAGATCGCATTTTTATTGCTAACAATTGGTATTTATGTGGTGAAAATGCTACACTATTTTTAAGGATGTGGTCTTCAATATTCAAAAACTGATCTAAGCCATTAACAGTGAGTTTGGAAGACGAATTATCGCCTATAAATACACAAATCATTATATCTGTGCATTACACTGGCCACCTTATTCGCCAGATAACGATCCATGCGATTTCAATCTTTGGGGATCATATGAAAGATTTCTTTTACAAGAAGAAGTCGGAAGACTTTACTAGCATTACAAGCCAGTTGTAGTATCAAAAACGCCAAAAGTGGTTCATTTTCAAATATAAAATAAAGAAACACTAGTTCCGGTATCTGGAAAATTTTTTGACTAGGTTGAGCTATTGTGTTATCTCTGCAGGTTCTCACGTTAAAACATTATTCATTAAATTCATTTTCCACGTTCTTTTAAATAAAAAAAAAAATGTTTGTAATAGCAATGACTCAACAATTATTTCAGTTCAATTAAAAAATTAATTAAAACTCTCACTATATGTGGAACTGCATAAGGGAAGTCTAAGAATTCAGCGAGGTCAATTCATGCTCGTGTGATATAGGGCAAAGTGGGGTAAAACCGGGTAACTAAGGTTCAAAGGCTAAAATATCCGACATAGAGCTTGTCAAATTTTATTAAAATATTTATTGCTTATCGGAGTACAGTATATCTTTCCAGAAAAGTCACAGCTTCATTACATTTTTTTATCAATGATTCTTTTATATAAAAAAAAGTCAAACTACCCGGTTTTACCACACTAGTGGGGTAAAATCGGGTACACATGTTAACGTTATGGGAAATTAGGAAAACTCGATTTTCAGCGGAAGAGTAGCAATCAGTTTTATTTTATATGACAACTATCTTATATACCCGGCGTTGCTCTTGGTAGAAATATTTTCAAGTCTAAGTACTTATAACACTTTAAGCTTAATTAAACAGTTTTTCATTGTAACGTCTGTCGTTTATTTTCTTTTGTTCTCTCCTGTGTCTCTGATCCCTCGACCAGCAGCTAAACTAACCTCTTCCTTTTAAATCTGCACTTTGAACCAATTCACACGAGTCTGATAACCCTTGGAATCCCATCTTCCCATCCCCATCATTGTCACAGAGACAACAGAAATACTTCATATTATGCTTCCTATGGCTCCCCATTCTCTTCTTTTTGGTGTTTGTGTGCCTGAGCGGAAACACCATTCCTTCTGTTTCTCCCTAGGTCCTCTCACTTCGGTAGGAACGGGCCTCTGTTAACCTTCGATGACTTTACTTACTGACAGTGACGAGGGTAACTGGCGCTCCCTTCATCATAACATGCGTAAACGGCGCTCTGGACATGGCATTTTTCGACTCTTTATTGTATTTGACTTTAAAAAGTGACAGAAACATATTAAAGTTTTGTCAACATGCTCAGTGACGCAGCGTGGGAGAGTGGCGTCCAGGGAATATGATTTTTTTACCCCAGTCGTCATTTGCTTAGCAAGCCCTTGGAGACTGGTATTATTTTTACGCCCCCCTAATCATAATTTGCTTTAAAAACTGGCATAAATGCAGTAATGTTTTGTCTCCATGGCGCCGCTGATTAGCGTAATTCAAAAATTTGTGAAATTTAGACGAAACATCGCGTGGTAACTAAACTAACGTCGCTGGATATTTGAGAGCATATTAAAAGCTACGAAATATAACAGCGGAAGTAAAAAATCTACATTGAAATCAATAACGAAAGAAAATAGTTTCTTAACTTTAACAATGGCAGAAACACGCGAATAAAAGATTTGATGAAACAATAAATTTGATTTTATAACAATAGGAAACATTGTTCAAATTGCGTTTAAAATGAATTTTTAAGAGTTAATTACAATTAGAGAAAAAGCTTTACAGCAATTAAATTGGTATCAGTAAAAAGATAATTTTTTGCTCTTTAAGGTGGTGCAAAAATAATTTTCGCACGATAAGTATTTGAAAAATTATTGGCGAAAAACGTCTAAAATTAGCTTAATTTTCGTTATTTAATTAAATAAATAAAAATCTAATTCGAATTTTAAAATAGTTTTTATGGCGTTAGCTCCCTCTTGTGCTAATCCATCACTGTACCAAATTTGGTCGCCGTAAGTCCAACGGTATGGGAGTGCATAAAGAAACAAAAAACGAACACGCAAGCTTTCCTTTTCTATACGTGTATAGATTTAAGAATATTAGTTACAAACAGTGATGTAAAATACCTAGGTATTTATTTTTAAGGGTAAATACCCAGGGTATTTACCTGGGTATTTACTTTTCAATTAACTCTATTCAGATAACATACAGGCACTGCTGTGAAATATGATATCTCTATATATTGTAAATATGTATAGAATATACATTGAGCATTAGGTAAGATAAAAAAAAAGAAATCTAGTTTTATGAACCTTTGAAATTATATAAAGGCTAAAAAAAGGAATCACAAAAAACAAAAACTCAATACTATATCATAGATCTTGCATAAAATGCGTGACTTAAATGTCAATAATTTTTTAATACACTGAGTAAGGGAATAATAATGCTTTCGTTGCTTTTTAAAAATGAGATTTATTTTGACTAAATGAAAAAAAGAAAATAATGAGTTTGGTTTAAAATGATAAACAGCTGATAATAGAAACTAAAATGAAAGATATAATTGTTTATCATTCTTTTTGGATTAATTAGTCAAAGTACGAGACATTGCTGATGAAATGTTAGCAGATGTTTCAGTTCTAACAGTTTTTAAAAGAAAATTATTCTGAAAGTAATATTCACTCATATTACTTTCAACAAAGTTAAGTGATCTTTGTAGCAAAATTTCAGCAACAAGAAATTTGAATTCTTTTGTTGCTGAAACTGTTGTATTATTTGACGATATTATATCATTTTAGATACACACACTCGCACAGAGTTTCCTGGTTAGATGGGATTCATCTGGATCATAAACAACAATACTTAAATGTCCTTGAAACTCTAAATTTGATGTAGTTGTCATGGTTGGAATTCGATTAAAAGAAAATTCATCATCTATTTTATCCCTTTCAAAACCTTTTTTAATCCAATAGAACTTTTGAAATATTTTTATGTGTTTCTCCATTTTGCTCACATTGGCATGTTTATACTCAATATTACAGTACTTACATTGGATCCTTTTATCCTTTCTTAACATTAAAAGCTCCAAGCAGGTAACTTTTCTCTTTTTTTTTACTTTTAACGTAAAATATGTAGTAATATTAATACACGTAAAGTAAACGAATATGTATTCCCTAAATCAAAACAAGAATGCTTGACTTCCAGTACGGCAATGTGAGTAAATTATGGATCACAACATTCACTGGCGCTGTTTATCTCTACTAAGAATAAAGAAGAATGGGTTCATGTTGGTGCTCTACAGGACATACCGCTAGCAACGGAATTTGTGCAAACATACTTTGAAGCGTGGGAATGTGCACCTCGTAGCTGTTTTTTTTTTGAAATTTTAATTCATTAAAATTTAAGCTACATTTTGGCATTTTTCCTTAATAGCTTACGAAAATATTATACAATAAAAATGATTTTTACACCATCTGATAATTTAAAAAATTATCCTTTGAATGATATCAATCAAGTTGTCATTCGATTTTTTCTCTAATTTTAATAAATTTAAAAAAAATATTTTTAAGCAGAATTTTAAAACAATACTTTTTATTGTTACAATGAAATTCAAACTGTTTTCATTGTTAAAAGAAATATTTAATTGAGTGTTTCTCTTCCATTGTTGAAAGCTAAGATAATATCCTATTGGATTTTACTTTCTTTTTTATTTGGTCAATTTATCTGTGCAATCTGTAATGGAAGTTCTCAAGATAGTAAGTATATTGGGAAATAAGCCGGTTAATTGATCAATGTTGCTATGTTTTAATTTATTTTATCGGCATGTTTTAAGCCAGCTAACATGCCTCTGGACGTAAAACTTACCGCACTACAGTGCACTCCCGATTATCCGAGTTAATCATCGGGAGGGATCGCACGGACAATTGAAAAACACGGATAATCCGAAAACTCTTTTTTATTAAAGAAAAAATAAACATCAGTACAGAAATATAAAAATTACTTACATTTGCATGCTGTATAACATCAAACTAGGAATTTTCCTTCTAACATTTAATGCTTTAAAAAATCTGTTATGCGTCTTTGCTTCTGCTGTTTGTTCTTCTCTTGTTGTATATCGACACATCTTTTACGAACCGCAGTAATGTCACCGTAATCAAATCCTCTTTCTCCCATATAATCTAACAGTTTCCACAGATTGTAGAGCAGCAGAATGAGAAATTGTATTTCCCTCATTTAGTACTGCATCAGTACTAGCTTATTCTCCGTTATCAAGTTTTTGAAGGATTTCTAATAATTTTGGTTTAACATTTAAAACGTTTCGTTTTCGTTTCACACTACTCATTTTTACCAGTAAAAAATTCCACGCTACTAACTAACGATAAATAAGACGCAAAAACTAAAGGAACACGTGTGAAAGTGAGAGAAAACGAAGAAGTTAAAGAATGGCGTGTCAGGAAGAAGCGTGTTCGTACGATAATGAGCTAGCAGAAAGTGGATAATTCATTTCTCGGAAAATTAGGGGTTGAACCGGTAGAGATTGCACGTGGAGAAAAAAAAATCAAATCACTCACGGATCACTAGTTTCACGGAATAAATCTCTCGATCGAACATCAACATAGATTTTACATGCATGATAAGCGTGAAAATGTTTCTCTTTAAATTTTTTTGTGAGTCCGGAATGAGCACGGATAATCCGCAAACCGGATAATCCGCGCACGGATAATAGAGAATATATTGTATTTCGATGCTGAAATTAAGTTTGTTAAATTATAGTTTGTGTCGATTACGTACAATTAGCTGTTACTTGACTCCATTAGGGACTTTCAAATAGACGAGGAGCAGAACAAGTGCAAAGGCTTCGTAAAGAACGCGGGTTAAATCTCTATTGTTAAGGGAACCATGAATATCAAATTATGCATAAGAGTCAGTGTAAATTATATTCCCGGTGAAAAGATGATTGCCGAAGGCGACTAGTATAACATAAACGGCGTTAAAAATTATTACTCTATTGTAAGTGTCATAGCTTCAAACCGGAAAAACTAAATTATCCCCCGATCCCGTTTAAGTTTTAGAATACTTTATTCTGAATCCTGTTAGCAATTGGGTTTTTTTTTTTATAATTTAGTCAAAACTTTAAACAAATTATAAACTATGTATTATGTATATAAATTTTATATGTTTCATTTTGAATCACCATTCGAAAATGCATTTTTTTTTTTTGCGAAACATATAGGTAGGCGTATTTATAAATTTTATATGTTTTATTTTGAAATACCATTCACAAATACATTTTTTTTGCAAAATATTCAGTGTATGGTATTTATAAATTTAATATTTCTTTTTGAATCACCATTCTCAAATACTTTTTTTTGTAAAATACCCAGTTTTGGGTATTTATAAATTTAAAGTTTAGTTTTGAATCGTCATTCACAAATACTTTTTTTTTCTTGCAAAATATCAAGTTTTTGGGTATTTATAGAAGTTTGTATGTTTCATTGTGAATCAGCATTCGAAAAGTTTTTTTTTTCCCGCAAAATACCCAGTTTTTGGGTATTTACCCAGGCCTTGGGTAAATACCCGGGTATATACCCAAAAAATATTTACCTACCCACTGTGCATTTACCCACCCCACATCACTGGTTACAAAATTCACATGTTAAAGGAGTTGTCTCCTTTCTCCGTGCCACTGCAACTTGCGTGGGCACAGCTGAGACAGTTTTTACATTGGATGAACCCTTCTTCTTTATTTGAATTTACAAAATACATCATTAAAATATAAACAATCAACGTGTGATGTGTTTTTATCGTCTTCATTGTGGGAATCATCATTGCTGACTGTCCCGGTCCTACGCCACTTGGAGTACCCGGTTTTACCCCGAGTGCAGAGGTTGTAATAAAAGAAATAGAACCGGTGAATTATTGGAGTAAGTCCTTATTGTTTTATAGGGTATAAATCCTTAGTAAACGTATAATAAGGTGGACTAAATATAGTTTTTATTACTGAAATGATTTTTACGCAAGGATAGTTTAAAATCGAACGAGCATTAGAGAGTTGACGTCTTAAAACAAGTAAACCTTCACAGAATGAAGTGAATTGACACCACTACTACTGTTCCTTCTTCTTGACTAGTGGAGTGTCATTCAGTATCTGTCTGCTCGATAGGAAAAATAACAGCGCCAGAATGAAGGGCTTACCCCACTCCCCTACGCATAATATGCGCCGCTTTGCTTTTAGAATTCTTTCCGGAGCAAAATATAAGCGATATCACAATATATTAAAATGATATAAGGTTAGATGTGCATGACATGTGAGGTGACATTACATCTCAACTTTGATGCTACATGAATTGGTCTAATATTAGTGACGTCAATTAATGCATCCTAATTTTTATAAAGAATCAGAGCTTTACTTAATTGATTTTAGAAAAATTTAAACTTACAAAACTTTTTCCTACTTTGGTGTTTTAAAATTATCTTAAAGGTGACAATAATCAGTATTTCACATCTCTTTTTCTTTTCAAACGAATTATTTGCTAAGAAATTCAAACATGGTATCAATTTTGATGTAAATGAACAGGGTAAAATTTTGAACCTGAAGCGATAAATACAACACAAAAAAGATATAGAGTTTTCTCAATTTTAACACGCTGACTGCCAAACCTTATATATATTTTTTCGAATAAATCAAGCTATCACGAGTTACTTCATGGTCGGCATTTAAGCATTTTAAGAATTGTACTAAATGGACAGTAAAAAATTTAATTCAAAAAATAACATTTTGCGGCTAAAAAAAGAACAGTTCTGTCGATATACAACATGACAAGAGCAACAACTCTGTTAATTTTAAGATTTGTAATAAATTGGCAATGCAAATTTTTGAATCATCAATGTAGTTTTTAAAAGTAAACCACGAACTCAGGTTCATTTGACAAATTATTTGGATGAACGTTTAGTTATATTAACGTCCCATTTTGAAGCAAGACGAGGGCTATTTTGGGACGGACCTCGTCATTTTGAACCATGGTCAGATGACGGGGACGGCACCTGAGCTGGCACACCCTCTCCAAACTTACGCACTACACCAGCGGGAAGACTTTTGACTTCCTACGTATGACTTGGCGTGCAACAGGCCCAAAGTACGACGGATCTTCAGTGGAATCGGGTTTCGAACTTTCAATCCTCCGGCACCAAGGCTGAGGCCACTTCGGTCTCCAATTATTTGGATGAACTTCTCTTGAAGACGCAAGTTATTCTTCTTCGGGCTTTTAAATCGCAGCAGCATGGTTCAGGTGTCGATCTCCCGATTCTTGAATCATGAAGCCAAGACTTTTTACCTAGTTGTTGGTAACGGCGAATCGGAAATGACTAGCTTTCCTACAGGTATATTTGAGATACTTTCATTTTTGAATTAATTTCGAATAATTTAATAATTTGTTATTAAAATTAATTAATTACTATGTTTTTGATTTGAAGAGGTAAACTTTTTGATTAAAAAAATTCTTTTCTTTATTCAAGGAATCTTTTTCTCTATGTTCCGCAAATAATGCTTTTAATAAATCGATTTTAAATAAAAATTAGATGAAAATAAAATTTTTATCTTATTTTTCTTGCATTCCTTATACTCAGTTTTATAGACGTACACAAGTTTTATTGAAAAAAAAGAGGTCTTGCAGTGTAGAGTAAAATATAAGTATCGTAGCATCCTACAGCTGGTGTAGACCAAATGTTTCATTTTATAATGGGGAATTTTTTTTGGAGCTATGAACATTCCATTTTCTTAACGATAAAATACATATTAGCATTAATTATTCCTGCAACGAAATGCTGCTTCGTCATTTTTGCTTGAAAAGAAATACTCTACTATTTTGAAAAAAATAATGAAGGGCAGGAAAGTATAGAAGTTTCAGAAGCGCTTACAAACTAAATATCGCAAATATTTCGATATATTTACTCTTGCATAGTTATAAGTTCCTATACCCAACATTCCTTTGAACAAGTATATAGTAAGCAAATAACAGTTCGGACTGCAAAGCAAATCCAACAACGAACATTTCGCGCAACAAACAGAAGAAAAAACTAAGGTATCTGCCATACTTTGTAAAACTAAGATATCTGCCATATATTAGTACCATCGCGGGGGAGATGATCAGACTAAAAGTGCGAAAACAAAGGATCGCCAGGAGTAGCAGCTTCTAAACCTAAGGTTTGATGAAGCATACATCAATATAGTTTAGTTACATTAACGTCCAGTTTTAAAGCAATCACGAGCGATATTTTGAGACGGACTCCGTAATTTTGAGCCATGTCGGATGACGAGGACGACACCTGAGCTGACACCTCCTCACCAAACTTCCGCACCCCACCCGCGGGAAGTTGTTTGCCTCCCCCCCCCCCCCCACGTATGATTTAACGCGAAACAGGCCCATTACACGGAGGATCTCCAGTGGAATCGGGTAACATCAATACAAGAGGAAGGACGTGCTTATATAAAACCGGTTTAATTTCTAAGTTAACTTGGAGTTTCTTCCGATGCGAAGTGAAGAATTTTGGCCCAGAACTTTTCTTTAACCCTTTATTTACCGAATTAACTTACCAGAAACTTTTCAATTTTATTTTGACATCATTAGATACGTTTTAATTCAGAATTACCCTGGAAAGATGAAAAAACTTTTTAATTAAATGAAAATAATTTAATTAATTTGATTAATAATTAAAAAATTTAATTTTTGTCTTCATCTGCCGCCTACTGCTAGCTGTCGGAACTCCATTCATCGTGGTCATGTGAATACAGTCAGGAAAAACGGTCAAATGACGAAGAATTCCTGTCGGGAAGTAAAGGATTAGTGCAGATGACTTCTAAACGTGAGTTTATTTTCAAGGATTAGGATAGACTTTAAATGAATTATGTTTGTTAACTGATTATCCACTGTATAAAGAAATAATAGATTCTTATCTAAGCGTTTTTCAACGAGATGGGACGTTTTATAAAGGAAATGTACTACTAATAACGAATGTCTTGTTTATTATAGATGTTAAAACAACAATAATTTTTTTTGAGTTAGACAATTTCAAAAATTATAATAAATTATATATAAGAAAAGTGTTTTAATTCGTAAGAAATTAGGTATATAAGAATAGCAAATCAGAAACGCCTTTCCAAAATTATGCAATTTTCAGAATGGAAATTAAATTTTTTCCCCTTAAATTAAAAACTGATTGATTTTTAGTAAAAAAGAATCCTTAGATAAAATACACAAAAACGGATATTAATCGTAAGAATTTTGTTGCTACACGTAATTCGAATTCTTTTGGTAAATGAAACTTTCAAAATTTCCGTCTCAAAATATTGACCAATTTCATTCTGTTTTTCTGTTGTTAAATGTTTTTCAATTTTCCATACCATAAAAAAGGTAATAAATTTCTACTTCTTGGCATGCTGACAGTATATTATTTTAAGAATATTGATGCAGTATTGTAAGAATGCGTTTTAGAACTTATACTTAAAAGTACAGTTAGTCGTATTTTGAAGAATTTTATGAACTTCCAAACTGTTCTAAATAACCAAGAAAAGTATCAATATTAGTAGGTCGTAATATTTTATGTCAGACTCTTTTATCTAATCAATGCTTTCATATTCTTGACGATTTTAACATAATTTTTTACATGCATTTAAACATCATTTAAAATATTTTGGCCATACAATCCTAAAAATTGAATGGAAACACAAATTTACTAAAAGTTGATAGATTTGTCGTTCCAAAATTCATAACTCAGATAAATAAATCAATACAAGTTTCGAAACCGCGCAGAGGAAAAAAGAACTATAACTTTTACTCACCGCGTTCAGATGCCAGATCCCAATGAGCGAGCATTTCTATTAGCGCTCGTATTTAACCACTTCTTCCGAAGCGACAAACAAGATGCTTTCACAGAAACCTGCGCATGGGCACAACTCAGACTTCCGAAAAAATAAAAAAGTAAAGCCAGGCGAAAAGACCTTTCCGGTTTTTCCTGGACTGTCCGGATTGGGATTCTCGTTAGATCCCTCCCGTTCATCCTGGCGAAAAACAGGATTAGTCTGAAATTGAGAGGCGCGGTGAGGTATTTCTGGTTTGGGAAAAAAGGCTTAAAAAATTAATGTGGAGAGTTTCTGTTTCTTCACGAAGTTGAGATAAGTAATTACTGAGTAAAATCTCAGTTCTAATTATAAACGAGAAAGTTGTATAGTTTAAAAACTCTGAACTGTGTCTTAAAAAAACCCCAGCTTGATTTATATTTATATATTTAGAATTCGCGTCCTCGAATAAATGTCAGACAGTCAACGTGGGAGAAATTGACACACTTCTTTAATTTTTACTTTCAACAAAGATGTCTGATATTGGGTTATTTTCGGTATTCACTCGAGTTTATTTAAATTAATGAAAAATTAATTTAAATAAAAAATATTTTCATTCTTATATATCTATATATAAAAGGCAAAGATTGTGTGTGTGTGTGTGCAAGCGCGCGTGCGTTGTTTAGACCCAAAATATTGCACCTGAAATTTGGCATACATGTTGTCGTAATGGTGACTCAATGTACCTCGAAGCCCGATTTTTAAAATTCGATCTATAATTTTTTTTATTTCATATTTTGTGGTTTTTTCACTGATTTTTCATTCTCATTTCTCCATTGCATTTTTTCAAATAATCGTATCAAGAAAATAGATACACCATAAGAATGAATAAACAATTTCCGTTCTAATGAAGTTTATTTTAAACGTCTAATAGTTTGTTTTAAACAAAAAAAAGTTGCCATACAATATTTTTTCTGACTTTAATAAATATTTAAAAATATTTTTTGGTATAAATTAAAACAATACTTTTCTTTGTTGCAACGCATTTCAAATCGTTTTCATTGTTTAAACAAATATTTAATTGCGTGTTTCTTATTCATTGTTGAAAACTGAGTTAATATCCTGATACATTTTGCTTTCATATTTTATTTGAAAATTTTTTTTGTAGAATCTGTAAACCAAGCTCTTTACGTATATTATATAGATATTACGTATATTAATCTATACTTCTAAAAAAAAATATTTCTGTGTATGCGTGCAATATTGAGACTCAAAATATTGCACTTACAGCCTTAAAATTTGGCACACAGGTAGTTGTAATGGTGACTCAATGAATCTCGAAGCCCAAATTTTAAAATTTAATCTAGAATTTTTTTTTATATACTTTGTGGTGTTTTGGGTGATTTTTCACACGCTTTTGGCCGTTCCATGAGAAATAGTGATCGTAGATAAACAATCTATACGCCATCAGATAGTACAATTAATTATCTATACTTATAAAAGGCAATGCTTGTGTGTGTGAGCTATCTTCAGACGAACAGCCATGAAATTTGGCGCACATTTAGTCGTAATGTAACTAAATGAACATTGAAGCCCGAATTTTAAAATTTAATCCAGAAATTTTTTTATTTAATATTTTGTAGTGTTTTGAGTAATTTTCTGCACTCATTTCTCTTATTATATCGTTTCTGATAATCGTATATAACAAACAATTATCGTTTTAATGAAGTTTGTTTTGAAAGTCTAACGCACTTTACTGTATTTTGAGAATTTTTTTAAAAAATAGTCAGTTTTCCCGAAAAGATTTAAGAACTGAAACTTATTACCCTGCATCCGACGTTCTAATTTCGTTATCGCTTTCAAATTTTTTGAGGTACTAACTGGAACATTTCTCGCTAATTCAAAACAAGAACGGTTAAAATATCTTTTTTCTCCGATTTTTAATTAATTTTTTTCTTGATCTGAAAAGTTTTCTGTCGTAGATCCGAAGCTGAGCTTTCTATCAAGTAAACGTTCCCAGCATGCATTGTTACATCTCATTGGCTGGCGGCGTGTAATGAAATATATTTTTCTGTTTTGATTTCGTTTCTAAAATTTTATTTTACGCATTGTGGAATTTTTTTTTTATTTTGTTGAAGCCAAGATGCCACGGGCAACGCCGTGCGAGTACTGGCAGTAAAGAAATAAGTCTAAGCCTTCAAACGTTTCTACGAAACACATCACTCCAGGATTTTTTTATATCCTGTAAATATGTGCTTGATATTATGCTTTTCAGATTTTATGCAACTTTAAAGTAATGCTGTTGGAATTTCAAAATTTCATTGAGCTTTAAAATTACAAGCTGAAATTTAAGAATTATAGTAGTTTTTGTTCTTCTTATATTTAGATAACAGCAGGATCAAAATGATAATATATTACTTAATTCAAACTGGTTTTAATTGAATGATTAATTATATTATGGTTTTTTTCAAACTGATTTATTGATGGATTTTTATATCAAATCCAAATAGCCCTCTATGAAATAATAAACCTTAATGAAGATTTTAGATATATCTATGAATAGAACCGAAATTGTCTAATAGTAATTGATTTCATTTCTTTCTCTTTGTTACATATTTTTAATAACCTGGAGAGATACGGCCGCCATAGACAAATGTCAGGTGAAGTCCCACTAGTAAATGAATAAAAAAATGCATGATAAAACACCATTTTTTTCAATTCAGACAAACGTTTCTCGGACTTTTGGTATGCTGAATCATCCTTTCTTTGTCACTTTTCCAATACTTTTTGCTTAGACTTTGGCTTTAATCCTTAAATATGATTCTAACTAAATGTAAGATTTCAAATTTAAGTAAAAAAAATAGTGCACAGAATTTAATGAAATCGATTAGAAATTTTAAAGAGTTATTTTTTAAGGCACATAAATTTTAAATTTCTTACTGTCCACTAGCGCTGAATTAAATATATTCTAAATACGATAATAAGGTGATGTCCGAAGTTTCAATGTTGTATTTGCAAAAATTCCTAGAAAAAAGTTCCGGCAACTTAAGATTCTTCTATTTTTCTTTTTTTATGTATTTATATTTTTTTCACATTGTTTCGTTCATTTTTTGAATCCATGCCTAAGTAGATATCCCTTGATGAAGTCTACTTGAATGGATTCTTTTATTCTTGTTCTACAATTTGTTAAATCTTTTAAAATAATTCTGCTCATGTAAAAAATGACCTATTCGTGAGAATGTTTTTTAACCATTGTAATTTATTTTGCACTGTAGGAGTTTGGAAATATCAGGAGAGGGTTGACGGACATTTTTTGGCATAGTGCATTGGATCTCCCTTTTCTCCGCACGAGCAGTTGTCATGTGTTCGAAGATTGAAGCTTTTTGGAGAGAGCACCCGTCCCGCCCCGCCCGGAGTTATGTCTTTTCTCCTTTTCTGACCTCAAATCCCACGAACATCCCCCCTCCCCAACGCTCCCCCTACACACGGGTGATTTATCGCCCGAATCGAAAAATCATATTTCACGTTTATGGCCAAAAGGGATGAATGGAAATCCAGCGATGTTGGAATTCCAACTCTCCGTCTGTCTACGCCAACTTTCATCGGGTTTTCACATTGACGTAACGCTTTGGCACAATGTGTTCCAAGAAAATGGATTGGAATACTCGTGAATGTCCTTCTTAATGATAGTCTTAGTTCGATTTTGACCCTTTTTGAAACTATGCAAGGACTAATTTGGGATTTTTATCACATTCACCTGAGTTTGGAAGTCCTCTTTCCTCGCCTTCACACTAATGTGAGAATATCCGAAGGGGGACTTCACGTACATCAGACCCCTAAACACGGTGGTCTCGAACACGCAACCCTCCGGGAACCACCAGACGAGCGCGATCACTGATATGCTTAACGACATTTGCAATTCCATAGGTCGACATCATCGGCAGTGCTTGGACAGTAGAGTCAGCGTTTAGACCTCTTCAGGCAATTCATAAATTTCTGCATCTGTATTGATTACTATTAGTTAACGAAACTTTGAGTTCTTTTATTAATTATTTATGTAATAGTTATTTAAAGTGTGCATACATTTTTCTCAACACTCTGAAGTTTTTCGCAAGGAAAAGTTAAAATCATAAATCTAGGTCAACAAACCCCGACAATAATTCAAGCAAAAGTATTTAATTCCCCAAGTCTGTCTACATGAGAATTTCATCTCTATTCTTTGCCGTACGTCATGAGACATTCGTCAGGATAAAATCAACTCAGTTCCCTTTTCAGAAGTTTTACAGAATTTTGTTTTAAAGGTCAACGGCTGAGGACGGCACGAGATGTAATTGTCAAACTAAATTGCACAAGATGGCGAGTCTCAAAAATTTACCAGATTAATATCGGAAAAGTTTCAAAACTTTGTCTTTTCTTTGTAAAGAAAGCTAAAATTGTTCTTAATCTTTTTGACAGATTAAGAGTAAGAGTTCCTGAATCGAGTCAGCTATTTCCTTATTTGCCACTCCTATTATTGTCTCCAGACACTTTTCTTCCCCTCTTTTCGAATTTTTTTTATTGATTAATTTCTTTGTCGCTTCGATTTCGGCGCCATTTTCAGAAAGTGACTATTAGACCTTGGCGATATTTCGGATCACTCTCTTTGATTGGTTCTTTCAAATTATTTTTGCTTTAAAATCAATTCCTGATTTGTATTGGACAGCAATAGGAGATGTAAAAATTGACCGGACATGGGCCGTATTAATCCATTGTTCAAATCCGACCGTTAATGTTTAATGCTTCATCCTGGCTCTTGTTTAGATGCAAGGTGAAATATTTTTCTTGAAATAAGATCATAGAAAATCATTTTAGATAATAACTAGAACATCAGAACGTTTTTAAATTTTCAAATTTTTACGAAAAATCAGCCTCTTTGAAAGTTCGAAAAAATTCCTTTTTCCTTTATAACACTTTCGGTCCTTTTCCTCACTTTTTCGTTAATATCCATCCGTGTTTTCCCAAATAAATTAACGAAAGGGCGCAAGGAAATTGAAAACTGTACGAGTTCTGAAATGACCAAATGGAACTCTCCTGGATTAGCCGGGACAGTTCCAACTTTTTATTAATTTATTTATTAGGTCTTGGATAGTCCTCATAAGCAAGTAGTTCACTTCATAAAATTATAATTAAGTGGAATTAATATTAACCTTTTACTAGTGTAACCCGAACTCAGTTCGTGAGTCGAATTATGCCATTTTTACACTTATAATCTAAAATTAAGTCATTCATAGACGTTATCAGTCGACACAAAGTCTCCGGAGATCCCTTAACGTAACTAGGGGCTTAAGTGTTCTGCGGACTCTTAGTTGACATTTGATGGCGTCGAAAACTGTACTGGTAAGGGGTTAAAATTCAACATCTGATTCATTCTTTTCACTACCTTAAACCGCACGCAGAATACGATCACCCTATTTATTGTATAATGGCGTTTAAATATTCATTTTAATATTACGTGTAATCTCGCACTATCAGTACAGAGTGATCAGAAGTCCCGAATTGGTCAGAACAGCAGCTTTTGACTGTTTGTCCCTGCTTGACCATACCCGCCAATATGAGCACCCCAGAATAAAATTCAGAAAATCTGGTAACTTGAGTTCTATTCGGGTGAAGCTTGAGAAAAAAATTAATGAACGAGTTTCAATATCAAAGTTTGGCAGAATTGTAAAGCGAAGCGAAGCTATTGATTGACAAGAAGAGGAGATGATGAAGCCGAGCGAAAGAAACGCATTTCCTAAATCCGCGTTCTTCGAGGTTTCAAACACATTTGGGGGCATTTCAAACTGTGTTTGTAAGATAAGCGAAGCACCTGCTGACACCGTAAAACATCGACATTACACTGTAAAAAAAATCCCGTAAAATTTACGGTTTTAAACCGGCAGCTGGGTTGGTTGTGCAAAACCGTAAAAGTTACGAAGTAAATCCGGAGTCACAACGGTTTTTAACCGTATGAAATCAAGTTTTCTCCGTAAAAATTAAGTCATCGAAGTAAGTGACGTCATCGACTGAGTTGAGTTGTTTTGCTCCTTCTGTTCGAGTTGAGTTGAAACGTGCTGATGTGTATTATCTCTATTAGGAATATTAATTAATCGAGGCTTAATTATTAATTTCAATTAGTTTAATTAATATAATTTTTAATTGAACTTACTTGGACGATTTCGATGCAAGATGGTGACAAAACTTCTAACTCCTCCGAGCCGAGGATCGAAACCGCGTTCGTAGAAATAAAAGACAGTCGCTCTAACCACTAGACCACCGGAGACATCATAAAATGACGTAAAAAAATCTATTTGAGTTTTAAAGTCACTATAGCTCTAGTGGCGCCACCTAGTGGTGTAAAAATTAACTATTTCCAGAACACGTGTTTTAAGGTTAGCTTTCATGAGTGACAACAGGTTACTGCAACATGTGTAAACAATAGCGGAGAAGAAACCCTATTTAAAACATGAAATGAATGCAATAAAATTACATTTAAGAAAATGGAAAGTTATCGTACGGAAAGCAATACCGTATGACGAAAAATAAAATTTGAACTGACGGTTTTAAACCGTTTATGGATGGAGCGGAAAACGGTGAAAAACCGTTTTGTCAACAAAACAGCTTTAAACCGTCAAATATACGGAAAAAGTCCGGGGAAAAAAAACGGATATTTTTTACAGTGTATGACATTCTAAGACATACGCGGTCTTAACTAAATATCTGTAAACAATTAGACATGTATAATTCCAATTTCAAAAAATTTCTACTATTTATTATTATTATAATTCCTTTTCTTAAACTTCAATTCAGTTTGTCTTATTGATGTAAAGCAGGGACGTGCATTTTTAGGAGCAGCAAAAATAAGTTAATAAATAAAATAATATGATGGCTGACCAATATAATTTATTATAGAACCCAATACAGACTCAAAAAAATATTATTTTAAAACTTTCTTAATACCAATGCAATGAATGACGCTGTGTCTTCATTTCAAAAAATTCCTCAGAATCTGTTTCGAACTGGAATTTACTGATTATACTAATATACTATTATTTCAAATCTGTATTCAACTATTATTTGTAATATATATTATTATGTAATATATTATTATGTAATTAATTTATATTATTATGTAATTAATTTATATTATTATGTAATCTGTTTCAAACTATTATTTTAAAATCTGTGGAGGGTCGGACAGAATCTCTGAGTGGGTCGCAGTTTACCCATCACTGATGTAGACGAATTAGTAAGTTTCTATAAGTTATTAAAATTAGTTCTGATCCAAATTCTGCATATTACGATTCCTTCTATGAAAAACGATGAGTAAAATAATTTCCGGATGCTTTGTTCCAGAACGGAAAAGATTTTCCAACACATTTGGGTTTTTTTTTATCAGTATCCCATTTGGAAACTTAATGATGGCTTCTAGGAAGGACATTGTAATTTTGAACTATTTTCCAAAAGTGTACAATAGTTGACATTCATTGGAAATAAAAACATATTAACATCTTTTATTTTGCATCCTTAAAGATTTCTACACATGCACCCATACTTTTTAATTCATTATTCTCAAAATTTTCCACTCCCAAAATAATTGAATTAAATTAATTTCTACATTAACTTTTTATAAGGAATAGGGAATTATGCTTCCTAACAAATATATGACAGGAGATGTTAGATAAGTTAACTGAGGAATAGGGAATTATGCTTCCTATCAAATTTATGACAGGAGATGTTAGATAAGTTAACTAAGGAATAGGGA
>BGPR01009277.1:33266-44176 GCA_013235015.1 Araneus ventricosus | reverse complement strand
TTTAGTATGTCGTTTAGCACACTACCCCCAACAACTGTGCCAAATTCCAAAACTACACTATTTTTCTCTGTTTTTCCTTCGTTGACTGGACTAATAACAGTAATCTTCACGGTGGTCCGTCTGGTCATCCGCATGGCTTCGCTGGGATGGGGGTCTACATGCATGCAGGCTAGACAGACTATCTTACCCAGGCCTGGTGTATGGTAAATCTAATGATGTCAAACATCCTCCAGCTGACATGCTGCAACAGTTTGGAGAAAGGGGTAAGAAGGATTATCGTCGGAATCAAATTTAACTTCGTTATTTTCTTATCATTCGAGGCTGAGGAGGCTTGTCGTAGAGTTTCGGATTCGGAATCGGACCCCAGGTTTGAAATCTGATTTCCGCAAACATCTATAGTGTTTGTATATCCGTTATGCGTTAAATCTTCCCTTTTCAAGTTGGTATGGCTTGCAAATTTGGAGGGTGAAGTGGCAGCTAAGGATTTGTCCTCGGTATCTGACCTCGATTCAAAATTACGGTGTCTATACAGAATAGTCCCCTCTTAGCTTCAAAACGAGGCACTTAATGTAGCAAATCATATAAATCAGACTTCTTGTAATTATTTTGGTTACGCCTCAGTCATGCCGTGTAAGAACAAATTAAAATTCATTTAACCTTCCGTTCATCCTTAAACGGTCGCAATGCATCTCGCTGGTATAAAATCTATTCTATGATATGTTCATTCAGTTTTGATAATTTTCCTTTTATAACTATAACTAGCTGTACGTGCACGGCGTTGCCCGTGGAATCAGGGCATCAATAAAATAAAAAAAGCCCACATACAATTACATAAATGAAAGTTTTAAAAACGAAATCAAAACGGAAATATATATATTATTGAGTTTGGCCGCTTCTTTTTCCTCTCAACCGAGTGCCGTTAATCCAAACAGTGTTAAAAAATTACAATGTGAAATTTATTACACCGCAATCAAAGCATAAAAGGCAAAGAAATAAGTTAAGACACGCTTAAAAATAATAATCGAAGTCATCGAGTAAATACATCATCTCCTCGCAGAACGCGAAAGTAATGACGTCACCTGCCGCGAGAAAGGTCACGTACTATGCAATGAAATTGCAACAATGCATTCGGCGAATCTCCGGAGAATGTCTCGTTGAGAAAGGTCGCTAGCAAAAGAACTGTTTTAACTGATCAAGGAAAAATTAATTTATAAAAACGGGAAAAGGTATTTTAACGGTTCTTGTTTTAAATGCGACAGAAACGTTCCAGTTATAAGCTGAAAAAAATTGAAAATGATATCGTTATTAGAAAGGCGGATGTTAGAATTTAAAGAAACCAGAAAGAAAAATTAACATAAAAGTGACTATTTTTCAAAATTCAGTAAATTACGTTAGACGTAAAACACAAATTTCATCAGAACGGAAATCGTTTGTTGTTTTCGATGGTGTATCTATTTTTTTGTACATTTATCCGAAACCATGCTATTGAGAAATTAGTGCGGAAAATCACCCAAAACAACACAAAACATTGAATAAAAAATTTTCTAGATTAAATTTTAAAATTCCGGCTTCGAGGTGCATTGAGTCACTATTATGACTACCTGTTGCTAAATTACATGGCTGTAAGTGCGATAGATTAGTCTGGATAACGCGTGCACACACGCACACAAACATTGCCTTTTATAAGTATAGATAATTAGTCCTTATGAGAATATAAATGAATATATTATAAGAAAAATGAAATAAAAACAGCTAACAGACGCAGATCACATGCTTATTTGTTAGTGCAACTAGCAAAGTTTTAAGAAAAGTTCAGATACCATTGCATTTAGCAAGGCACCGTGCTCTTGTAGCAAAATAGAGTTGCAAGATATTATTCCACCGAAGACTTACTCTGTGGTACTTGGTGTAGGTTTAATCCGCGATTCAAACATCCCCTCGATGGTGCAGTGTGGTATGAAACTTTGGAGAAGGGCTGCTGATCATGTGTCGTTCTAGTTATTTGGCCTCAGTACGAAATTCTGAGATCCATTCCGCAAACGAATATTTGTTGAGTCAAAACAGGATGTTAATAGGCTTAACTAATTCTAAACGAAATGTAAATTGATCCAAGAAATGTCTGTAAATCCGGCAGTCTCTCCTGAGATACCGAGTTTAAATGTGTTTATTTCCATTAAATGCAATTTTTTCGAAATTTCCATGCATAAGACAAGATGCATTCCAAGAATTAGACCCTCATAAATATGCAAATTTTCTTTAATATCGCTTTTTGAATATATTATCTCCAAATTCCTTGATCCATCAAAACATACATTAGTTATTACCGATTTCCAAATTATTTTCACTAAATGGCTTCTAACAGCTATCATATTTATTTCCATTAAATGCAATTTTTCGAAATTTCCATGCATAAGACAAGATGCATTCCTAAGTTAGACCTTCATAAATTTGCAAATTTTCTTAATTTCGCTTTTTTGAATATATTATCCCAAATTCCTTGATCCATCAAAACATACATTAGTTATTACCGATTTCCAAATTATTTTCACTAAATGGCTTCTAACAGCTATCATATTTATTTCCATTAAATGCAATTTTTTCGAAATTTCCATGCATAAGACAAGATGCATTCCTAGAATTAGACCTTCATAAATATGCAAATTTTCCTTAATATCGCTTTTTGAATATATTATCTCCAAATTCCTTGATCCATCAAAACATACATTAGTTATTACCGATTTCCAAATTATTTTCACTAAATGGATTCTAACAGCTATCATATTTATTTCCATTAAATGCATTTTGTCGAAATTTCCATGCATAAGACAAGATGCATTCCTAGAATTAGACCTTCATAAATATCCAAATTTTCTTAATATCGCTTTTGGAATATATTATCTCCAAATTCCTTGATCCATCAAAACATACATTAGTTATTACCGATTTCCAAATTATTTTCACTAAATGGATTCTAACAGCTATCATATTTATTTCCATTAAATGCAATTTTGTCGAAATTTCCATGCATAAGACAAGATGCATTCCTAAATTAAGACCTTCATAAATATAAAATTTTTTCTTTAATATCGCTTTTTGAATATATTATCTCCAAATTCCTTGATCCATCAAAACATACATTAGTTATTACCGATTTCCAAATTATTTTCACTAAATGGATTCTAACAGCTATCATATTTATTTCCATTAAATGCAATTTTTTCGAAATTTCCATGCATAAGACAAGATGCATTCCTAGAATTAGACCTTCATAAATGTGCAAATTTTCTTTAATATCGCTTTTTGAATATATTATCTCCAAATTCCTTGATCCATCAAAACATACATTAGTTATTACCGATTTCCAAATTATTTTCACTAAATGGCTTCTAACAGCTATCATCATTATCAGGTGTAATTATTCTTTTTACCATATATTTTCAGTTGTTCTTAAAGTGAAAAATGTGCATTTTATTTCCGTAAATGCCCTTTGTTTTTTACATAATGCTTAGAAAATGGCTGTCCTTACAAATGCCAATAAAGCATGTTTAGTTTTCTCGGAATTTATAGTTTCGGTATCGGCTAAAACCTTAATTATTAAGAATTATTGGGTTCCTATTAATCTCTCTTTAAATGAGCTGTCTTCTTTTCACAGTGTCATGTAACTTTTCAACAGAAGCCTCTGCTGCCAGATTCATAAGTGGCTAATTTTTGTTGTTGTTAATTGGAGGGTTGGGAGTTTAAGTGAACCAAGTACATGTTTTGTTCATTTTGCACTAACACTGCCACGGTAGTGTGCAAAAGTTATATTTTCTGTGTAATAAGGATTCAAGTCTATATTTCAATTTGTATCCACCAAGCAGCAAGAACTTTTAGAAATCAGCTGCTATTTAAATGCAGCTGATTAACTTTGATAGCTGTTTTCTCATAAATGAATTTTATGGACTTGGTTCACTTTACCTCTAAACCGTCCAACTATTAATTAAGGGAGAATCTCCTCGATTTTTGCTGAACAGCAAAAAATACTGATTTCCTATTAACAAGAAAACACATTTATCATCATAAAGCTACTTGAAGTGTTATGATACTGATATCGCAGAGAGTAAGGAGTTTTTTTTGAAAAAAACATGTAAATGCTCAAAAGATGCATTTTGAAAGATGATTGGATGTCTTTTGATAACACTTTAACACCACACCACACCGCCTTCTCTAGAGCTCATGTGGCTCCTATCCGGGTTGTAGGAGGACTTTATTGAGTTGCAGGAAAAAAAACAGCAAGAGAAGAATGACAAATAAAGAATTTACAAAGCTGGTGTTAACGCATAGAATTAACAACAAAATAAAGGAATACACACAATATTTGAATAACATGGTGTGAATGAAAGAAAAATGATGAATGTAGATGATGACGAACAACATGGGGAAGCTTACTTCAATGCACAGGTTTTGAGTAACGTATTAGAGATGGGGAGCTATTGCGTGTTAATTGTGGAATACAAGGAATAGCAAGATTACTATTAAAGATTTATGAGAAGGGGAAGATGCAGGTTATATTGCAATTCTGTATTGAGAGAGTTACCAAGATTCCAAAAAATCCATAGGTAATCAAATAAATGCTTGTTCGTTTGACTGATGCTTCAAGGGCCATTCGAAAATCTCAAAATCAAATGTACCAATGAGTTTGGGATAGACTATCTACTAAGAATTGTACATCAATCAAAGGTTTTAAAAGGTAGGTAGGTGAAGCCGGTAAGGGCTAATGATTAAATAAACAGTACTTTTTCGGAAGTTAGTCTGGTTTCTACTGCATCCAACTATTTTCCCAGGATAAGATGTTTACATAATGAAAATGAATATAAATACTAACAAAAGGAATTTTTAATTTTGGAAGAGTTAAAAAATACAAAAATAATAGCAGACAACGATAAGAAGTAAGAATCCGGTGGATGACTTCATCAGAGGCCATTCATCCATGCAGATTCAAAACTAGAATAGCCTTTCTGTAGAGAAAAAGGACTTTAAGGTCTGAATTTAATATTAATTTCCTCTAAGGCCTGAACCCATTCCGGAATATATTGGAAAGAAAAACATTTATCCACAAAGAAGAAAGTAAAAACAGTCTTTTAATTCTCTGAACCCGGCTAGACTGAGAATTCCAGTACTTCAAAAATTGGAGTAAATTTTCGTTCACCGAAAGAGAATAGAATCCTCTCTTTCTTTACAGAAACTCCAGGAGGACGACACCAAGGTTGGTCGATCAATTGTCAACAAGGAAAGGAACTACTTTTCTCCCCTAAAATTTTCTCAGTCGCCGGAAACTGCCTGAGTCCGGCCTCTGTCGAATGGGGCGCTTTGAGGTTGGTGGGGCTCATAGAGTTAAACAAAGTATGAAAAGAGGGCTTAAAATCTTACCTATTATAAAAGTTGTGGAACAAAAGAACGTATTTTTAACTCTTCCAAAATTAAAAATTCCCTTTATTAGTATTTATATCTATTTTGTACTTCGCAATTTTTTCTTGGATGATGCTGCACTTGCGCACACCAATTAAATTGCTTCTATTGATTTTTCTCTTTTTCGACATTCAATCCTTATTTTTTGTCTTTTTAGATATTCAATCCTTATTTTTTGTCTTTTTAGATATTTCATCCTTTACATAATGAAGTATGAGTTTATACAATAAAGTTTATACCATTATTACGTTACAAATCAATACAATTCTCTTCATTTCAAAAATGAGTGGACCTTTTGCTTCTGAATAGTCCCTCTAAACGTTTCAGACGTATTTTTCCGTTTCTCGTATTGAGTTCAGAAGCAGGTACTCATGTCTATGTGTATAATTTCTTAAACTACCATGAATAAAATATTCTTAAGATTTCAGAGACTTGACTAAATGCAATAAAGGTCAAATTATTCAATTTAAAAGCAAATTTTCAAGACATGGAAGCTAGTACATCAAAATATCTAACCTCTCAGAGGGTTAAAAAACGGAAATTTGATGGTTAAAATGCTACTGAAATGCCATGCGAGTGCTTATCGACGAAAAGTCACCTCCGAATAAGGGGCCGATAATTGCCGAAATGGTACGACGTCTTCGACTCCTCCCTGGGCGAATCCACAAATCAATCGATGCAAGCCCTATTGAATGGACCCATGCATTTTGCATTTCTCCAGTTCTGTAGGGAATAATCAGGCGCCCAAGTCGAGAAAGGGGCCGCTATGATAATCAAAAGCAAACACGGCCGAAACGAAACAAACAGTGGCGGCCTCCAGTTAACGATCCATTGCGAATCGCCTGCGTTCAATAAAGTGCAATTTGATAAAGCCTTTTCCAAATCGCTGCAATTACCCCGTCTTCTTCCATCGGAGCTGCTTCTTAATTGCACTTCATTGTCTTCTGATTCTGGAAGGATTACTTTTCTGGAAGCGGAAGTGTTGCTTAATTTTTGTCACGTGGATCCTTTGGCCGAATGGAATGGGTGGAAAAGGATCAGCGCTGCGTTTCGAATGCCATCTCTAGTCAGACATATGTTTCCTTTTCATCCTTTATGTTTATTCTTTCTTCTGGATTCTCAAGAAAAGGAGAATATGTAACAGAGATAGGGGGGAAAATCACTCTCTTTCAAATCCAAAGAATAACTGACAATTTTTTTGTTTTGTTTGTGTAACTCTGAGAACCTTAGTTTCAAACCTCTAAATTTAAAGCTTGTTTCAAACTGCGATTTTTAACTGTTTTTATATAGGACTATGTGTTTTGTTTTCATATTATGTAGAAAGATGTCCCTGCATTTCTAAAATTCAAATAAATAAGCGTATAAGCGTTTCAGTGATGTGATTGCTAAAACACTGCCTGAAAGCCTTCTCTGTTAACTCCGAGAACCTTAGTTTCAAATCTCTAAATTTCAAGTTTGTTTCAAACTGCGATTTTTAACTGTTCTTATATAGGACTGTGTGTTTTGTTTTCATCTCATGTAGAAAGATGTCCCTACATTTCTAAAATTCAAATTATTAAACGTTTCATTGATGAGATTTCTAAAACACTGCCTGAAAGCCTTCTCTGTTAACTTTAACTTAAATAAATAGAATAGAATTTTAACCAAAACATTTATTATCAGCTTTTTACAAGTTCTCCATATCATGTAAATCAAGATCACACAAAGAAAGCTAAAAAACAAAATAAACTCAGAGATAATCAAATAAAACCAAAAGCAAACAAGGAATCCATTCTAGTCCATTTCGTCAAGGGCTAAGAACTTTATTCGAATTGGATTCAAGATAATAATTGGGAAATTTTTATGTAAGAAGCTAGCATTACACCAAACATAGCTTCTTTTAGCCCGAAATTTCCCAAACAAAGGACAAAGAATATCTGTACATCAAAAAGCATATTTTCAAAAGAAAGAAGAAAAGCACAGACATCAAAATGCTAATAAGATTGATTAAAATTATCAGCCATATGGCTATATTAAAATTAGCCTTTATAAATAAAAACTTACCCTATGCCCATAGTTGAGGAAAAAGAGAAAAAAAGTCTCCATATCATAATGTTGCCAATCCTTATAATAATAGATTTTATAACAGGTTGTTGCCACTTAATATAATTATTTACATAAACCTAACAACCCTCTCCTTTTTTAAAAAAACTAAATTTAGAGTCCTCATTTAAGTAGTTCCGTAAAATTGCTAATTTTACTTAAATCTACTAATAAGCAATGCAGTTCATATTTAGCCTTTATATCTTTTCGTAGTCTTAACCTTTAGGCTATGGCGACTTAAACCAGAAGAACGGCGTTGAATTCGGGGAGTGAAATTCTCACTAGTGTCTGGTACAGTTGTACCGACCAGCATTCAAAGGTAAAAAATTTACTGGTACCCGTAACGAAAAGCTTAGTCACTCTTCTAGATCTTGTCAGTCTGGGCATTTTTCCTTCTATATTACTTTGTTGCATTCCTTTATCTTCAGATTCTCCCATCACCGACGGTTCTTCTTCGTGTCTAACATTCTGTGTTGTTTCTTCATTAGATTCCTCTCTTAAGTTGTTACCATCACCATTGCTACTTGTTGGCTTCAACCAGTTTCTATTTCTACGAATTGTCTTGTCTTCTGTATTTATACCATACTCCTACAACTGATCCTCTCTTCCACCTGTCATCCTCTTTTGATGTTGCTGGTACGCGTACACAAAAACCTCTTTACCAATTTCTAATTCAGGTAGTTGTTTCGAATTTCTGTCATAATATTTCTTAGCTTATTTCCTTTTGAAATTTATATTCTCTGGAACAGAAGTCTGTATTTGTGGTCTTAGTAGCTTGTCACTAGTTGGTAAAAGGGGTCTAGTTCTTCGAGACATCAGTCTTTGCACAGGACTAGAATTCATGTTAACAGTTGGAGTGTTTCGCTAATTTATGATACTGAGCCATATGTCATCTTTATCTTTAATGGATTTCTTGATAATATTCTTTATCATCTTCACTGCAGATTCGGCTTTACCATTGCCTTTACTGTAATATGGCGTTGATGTTGAGTGATTAAATTGCAATTTTTTAACCGATCTAACAACTATTAACTTTAAAAACCCGGTAGTAATGCGGTTTGTAAGATCTAATTACAAAAGTAATAAATTTCATTAAAGAATTTCTGTTAATGAAAAATTGCTTAATCGTATATGACATCTTTTGTTTTTTAACATCTTTTTTTTTTGTTTTTTTATTTAACTTCTCTTTTTTTCATGTTTGTAAAATGGAATATTGTAACTTTAACCCTTTGCGGTGCAGAGTTCCAGCTGATGGTACACCTAATTTCACTCGCTTCTCAACCATTAAATTCAACTATAAATGAAAAATAATAGGTTTAGGATAGGGCCAATAGTATTCCTTTTAGGGCTAATAGTAAGTATATAGCAGCCTTATGAAATTTTGTTTCGGAATAGGAATTATTAGAGATAAAGTTTGGGAAAATTCCTTAACTCAGAGATAAGAAAATTTTTGAGTTCTGGACGTTTAAACTTTTAGCGAATTAACTCGAAAATTTTCCTCCAATATTCTTGAAGTTTTAATTTATGATTTTCTGTACGATTCAACAAAATTTTTTTTGTTTGTATTAAGGTGTCTGTATCTAAGGGGGTTCTCATATGAGGGGGCCTACCCCCCCCCCTCGGAATGAAGTAAGTTTTTTAAAAAATTGTAGATTCTATGTCTAGACAATAAACTAGCAAAGGGTTAAAGGCCTATAGATGTTAGCTTTTAAAGGGATATATATATATATAAATATATATTTTACAAACAATTAAAACTCAAAAAATATTTTCAGTATATACACCTATTAAACCAATAATTAAAATTAAATATAAAATAATGTTACCTAATATATATATATATAGAGAGAGAGAGAGAGAGAGAGTATAAATCGTAAAATGAAAAAGTATAAAATATGAAATGAAAAACGCAATAAAAGCACAATAACGTTTCTTCAGGGGATGAAGTTATTGTGAATTGCTAAATATAAAAAGTTTGACATTTTCTTGCAATCAGTTACGTCGTAAGGCCTAAAACACTGATTTTCATCCCTAATGCATTTTCCCCCCTATTCGCATTTTTGTCTTTACTCGGATATACTTTCAATTCATTTTTTCATAACCTTCATTTTTTCATAACATTTTTTCATATATATATCTATCAAAACAAACAAGAAACGAAAGACGAAAATTCAAAAACATACAAGACACAATGGCAAAAAATAGACAAAAATTATAATAAATTGAAAAATATCATGGCGAGCCGCTCGTCAGGAAGAGAAGCTCGCCTATGATATTAATAAGTGCTTTTTTCTGCTAATGACATACGAAACCGGTTAAAATATGTCATCATCCCTTCAAAAAGCACAAAACAATTAAAAATGGAAAAATTCTGGAATAAAAGACAAATACAATGAAGATGATTTTAAAAAATCGAAAGCAAAAAATCCGAATACAAAAGACCTAGAATAAAATAATATAGTAGTAGTAATAAAAGAGTAAAAGGCTTACCACCGCCAGGAATAAGCAAAAAATGAGAAGCGCGAGGAAGCTGGAGGAAGCCAAACCAGTTATTTCTGTTGCCAAACAGAGGAAGAAAAGGAGAAAAAGGCTTTGCCGATAGCCCCTGATTCACTGCTTGAGATATCGTCGCACAAAGTTTTCGGGAATACCATTATTTAAAAGTTGATCAAACAAAAACTTTGATTGTCTCGATTTTGAATTTTCATTTGAACAAATAGATTTAATACGAGAAAATTGAGTGAGAATTGTGTTTCTATAAATCTTAATAGAAATATTAGAAGACCAATAGGAAAGTCGGCTGCCACTAAAATTAAAATCCATTCTTTTGTCATAAATATCGATACAAAAGTTATTATCAACATGTTTAATATCCATATCTAAAAAATCCGCTTCAAACTGATTACTGTTTGATTGTTTAAGAAGCAAGGCTGAAGGATAAACATTTTGCCACGTATTATTAAATGTTCCATGATTAAAAGCAATAAGATCATCTACGAATCTGAAAGCCTGAGGATGAAGAAGTAAATAATTCTTCTCAAAATAATGAAGGATAAGGTTAGCTGTAATAGAAGAAAAAGAAGATCCTTGAGGAATGCCATGAGATTGGAGAAAAATACTTTCCCCATTGTAAATAAAATTATTAAACATGAAAAAATTACATAATTTATCCCAATACTCAAAAGAAATATTTAGAATATTTTTGTAATCACAAAAGTATGAATTAAGCACCTCTCGATGAGTGGCTAAAGGAATGCTTGTAAAAAGATCTTTGAAGTCAAAAGTCTCAATAGAAGAAATACTGTCTTTATTATTGTGAATGAAATCAATAACCGGTTTATTATTGTTAATAATCCAAGTGAAACCTTCTGAACTTTATA
>BGPR01009276.1:1419-58386 GCA_013235015.1 Araneus ventricosus | reverse complement strand
TATTTAGGCAGTTACAAATTGTATTTTAAATTTTAAATCGACTAAGACGTTCAAGTCGAATGTAGCAAGCCTTTGCTGGTGTTAATAAACATTTATACGTTGCTATTAATTATTCTCTTTGTTGATACGCGTGTACACCAAATTCATATCTATGTATTACTACTATAATAGACCAGATCCTCCGGTAACGCTCTGACGTCACCAACAATAAAACTCGCGGCATAGCACTGCGAGACGTTAAACAGCATTATTTCATTGTTAGAGAACCTAAATCTCAGTAATTTTAAATTTAAAAGAGTAATTGTCGTTCTAATTTCAAATTTAATAACTCTAAAATAGTGAAATAAAATTTTCTATCGATTGATATAAAATTTATCTCGCTATGATCAATAGTTCCCGAGAAATTTTTAATTATATTAATCCTATATTTCAAATTAATTTCCGTTTTTTAATAGCAAGTAGTAAATTACGTCAGTGGTGTATCATGCGCGTGATATAGAGGTCTATTCCGGTACCCCCGGTTGGGTTCCGTTGTTAACGTGCGGAACCCAACTGGGGATACCAGAATAGACCCCTTAGCTTGGACGCCAAATTGTATCTGAATGCAATCGTGGCGATGCTGTTTTCTTGCCATGAATTAAATCAGCCACCAGTGACGTGAATCTACCATTCTTTCTCAACCGCTGAGAGTTCCCGTTAATTCCAGCTTACACGATGACTATCAACAAATCGCAGGGACAAACTTTCGATCATGTTGGAATTTACCTCGATGAGCCTGTCTTTTCACATGGACAGCTCTATGTTGCACTTTCAAGGTCTAGGATTCCCAATCACGTTAAAATTTACTCAAAGACATCTGAAGTACAAGGAAAATTATTAAACAACGAAAAATACTTCACACGAAATGTTGTTTACAGAGAGGATTTTTGAATAAAGAAATATTTAAATAATATGTAAATAAAAAACAATATTTCCTGCCATAAAACATATGTTTATTTTATTTGTTTTCAATCAATGTTAAACATTTCTCTCGCATATATATCTATTTAAACACTTCAAATTTGAAGGGAAATATCTCGAATGAAGAGGCAATTTGCACCCGTCAAAGTATGACGGATGATTTTCTAGTTTAAAATAATTGTCAAAGCCAAAGAAGAGCCCCCCAGACTTAACCACTGGACCGATTTCGCCAATTTTTATTTCATATGAAAGCCTATGATCCCTTGACACGCCATAAATGGTCGCCTGTCCGCCACTACTGCCCATTTTAGCGATAAATCTCGAAATAAAACTTCGGTAGAGTTTCCCCAGCCTCAAGAACTGGACCGATTTCGCCAATTTATTTCGCCACATTTGCAAATATAGCTGCTGGCCATTAATATTACGGGTGAATCGCTGAAGGCGGCTATTTGTGTTTTATATATCAAAGCTCTTAAATTGGGCAACGGAGTTAGTTTTACGATATTCCACTGGTTCAGTGAGAATCTTGCACCATCATATCAGAGTCATTGAATTTAAATGCAGCTTTCATATTTACATAAGAAAAAGAAACAAAAGGAATTTAATTTTTGCTACATGGTGCAGTTCCTCGTAAGGAGAGGTTTGGTCAAATGAAAAATTAATGCTCCAGAAATAAAAAGCAAAAGTTTTAAATTTGTGAAAAATAGGATCCGCGCTACGATGTCTTAAAGAAAGCTTTCCTCAATTGAGGAAAGAGTGTATGAACAAATGGTTAGGAGTTCACGTAAATTATAGCGACGCCCGTAACGCATCACGTTTTGAGTATGCCTATATATTTAAAATAATGGCAAAACAAATAAACGAATTCTCCCCTAACCTCTGGACCGATTTCGCCAATATTTACTTCATGTGAAAGCTTATGATGCCTAGATACGTCATCAATGGTCATTTGTTCCCCAACACCCTCCAATTTCTAGATAAATCTCAAAATAAAACTTTGAGGAAAGGTTGCCATTTCACTTTCCATAGGCTGTCCACGAAAGCATTTCCGCGCAAACCGTTTCGGAAACCATTGCCGCAAGGTTTACGTAGGAAAGCTTTTTATGAACTCTCACCGACAAGGTTTGCGCGACAAGTCCACGAAAGCATCTCCGCGCAAACCGTTTCGGAAACCATTCCCGCAAAAACTGTCGTAGGGAAGCTTTTATGAACCACCTGTCCCATCGTGTGTAGCCCCGTCCGGTATAGTGGTTATTGCATTTGCCTTCCAACTCTATGAATGCGAGTTCGGCCCCCGGCTCAGAGGAGTATGACGTTTTGTCACAATCTACAACGAAATCGTACAAGTAAGTTCAATTAAAATTTAGATTAATTAAATAAATAATTAAGCTTTGATTAATTCCTAATTGGCATTCCAGATAACTCTAAGTGGGACTATGATGACGACAGAAGAATGTGAATACAAAAGTACAGCTTTGAAGAAGGGCTGAAAAAGTGGGGAGGGTTGGGCCCCTCTGTAGGAGTACGGCTTCGAAGGGGGTTCTATTTTGTTTTTTCGAAGAAGGACTCTTAACAACCTTTTAAAAGGCATGAAACAAGCTTGTAATAAAAGCTTGGGGAAATCTTACTAAAAACCTTACAGAAAACCTTGTTTCTTGTTGACTAGCGAACCTTTCGCTGAAAGGTTCAACCCTTGTCATGGAAACTTTTATGACAACCTTTTACCCTTGCTGACGACAAGGTTTCCAAAACCTTTTAGACAAGCTTTCTTTGCTATCTGGGTAACAACTGGACCGATTTCGCCAATTTATTTCGCCACTTGATAGGTAGCTATAGCTACAGGCTATTAATTTTACGGGCGAACAACTGGTCGTTGAAGGCAGCCAGCTTAGATCAATTAAATAGATCTCTCAGATTTGTAACTCAGTTAAGAGACGATACATATTCTGTTAATTGAAGTAAAATGAACGGAAAAGTGTTCCAAAACGGCACGAGGCCGTTTTGAGGAGCTGGAAATAGAAGGATCATATGTAAGGAGATCCTGAAGAAGTTCGTTGTGAATCCGAGGCAGCTTTTGGAAAAAATTTTCCGAAATATCTTTGATATGGTCCAAAATGGGCATAACTTAAAGAATGTTCTTAGCACTAATGTGCAAAAGGTTTCTTTTCATACAAATTCGATGGTGCTCTACAACTTTGCCTCCAGCGATCTTTTCAGTATTTGGTACCATTTTCGAGAAGAAAGCGCTAGATTATAAATTTTGTGACAGGTACCGATACAAATGGTTTCATAGTGATGCGATGCGCATAACCGTTTTTTTAATACTCAAATGTCTCTTTTATGACTATAGCTGTCACCGTTATGAAGTTAATGTGTAGGGAACGTAGGACTTTAGTGGGCGCCCTGTGTAAGAAAATATTATCAAGTAGTATCCATAAAGAAGAAGGGAAAAATTAAATTTGCATAGTTAATATTTGATTTTTAAAGATAACAAGAAATGACTCGCGACAAAAGTGAAATGAAAATATTTTTAAACTTTCGAGTGAAATAAAAAGAAAAGATGTGAGGTTCTGGAAATGCTTACTGTATTTCTTCATTTAAAAATATGGAAAATCTAACAAAGATTTGAATTGTTAGTTTTATCAATTGCAACCACCGTATTCACAGTGGATTATTTACTTCCTTCTTCTTTCGAATATAAACCCCCAAGAAACCAATCTCTTCGCTATTTTATCTCAATTTCAAGCGACATCGATATTAGTTTTTGTAAAGAAAGCAATTTATGCAAGTAACCACAAATACTAGAATAACTAATTAAAAATTCGAATCATTACATCTTATATAAATTTAAGCCAATATATTTATTAACTGCATGTAGAAAGTGAAATGGATGGAGTTAACTAAATAAATTATGGGTATGCCACAAACTGAGATCTGTTCTAGTTTCTAACAATATATCGGGTCTATTCTGGTACCCTCCGGTTGGGGGGGGGGAGTCACTTTCCCCGTTGTTAACGTGCGGAAAAAGTGACGTCCCCCCACCCCAACCGGGAGTACCAGAATAGACCCCTATGTCTCTTTCTCCGGATAGGTTTAGGTTATAGCAGTATGTTTGACCACACATGAAAGTCGGCCTCACCGCCACTCTCGTCACCCTTCTCCGGAACTTTTATAATACACAAATTTATAATGCGGTGGTCACAGTCTGTGAGCCAAGTAGAGAAAATTGCATAGTTACAAGCAAATATTCGATAATGCGCGGCAGCATCGAATGATCATTTTATGTTTATCATGTGAGCTTGACTTGATCCGATTTTACCTTATAATTAGAATGTGAAAGCCTAGGATGTAAAAAAAAGTCGCTCTTTTCTACAAAAATTCTTAAAAGCATTCGGTACATGGCTCCAGTGCGACCTAATAATAATATTTTCTTCATGCACGATGCTACATCTGAAAAGGGAGTAGTAGCATGTGCGGTACTGAAGTGAAAAGCTGTTTTATTGACATTATGTCAGTGTTTTGGTTTGGACTCCAGTGATCCGTTTTGGACTCCGTGTGCTATTTGAATAGGAAATACCGTTGTCTAAATTTGAAGAAAGCTTGTGTCATGTTTCCATACATTATAGATTGGTTCCTACGTGTAAATTAATTGTAAAATATATACTTTTTTTTCCAATTTTCGCATACTTGTAGACAAGAGTTTAGTTACATTGTAATGTTTCATGAAATATTTATAACAGATTCGAAATTCATATTTTAATTTATTTTTGAATATAATAACGTCAGTTATTTATTATTATTGCATTAGCACTCGCTGATCATTGCTGTTTTGTGCACGAAGGCATTATTATTAGGTATCTATTTTCAGTAAGTGACATCTATATTAAAGAGTTTTATAGTCTCTAATTGTTCCAGAATTATTGCGATCATAATGTAATGAGTTATTCTATATATAATTAATCTGCTCTAAAACAAGTGAAAGAATATTTGTTCCATTGGGTTAAGGTAAATGCTCCAGTAGTGGGCCACTTAAGGGTATTTCCTCAATTATCATCTAAACTTTTGAGAAGTTTCGCTAATCTGTATTTTTTTATTGTTGTTCAAACTTTTATCTAAAATAATAATCACCTGAAATATCAAAATAATTGTAATATAATTTTAAAAAAATTAAAAACTTAGATCACTCCTATGCACCAGAAGTGGGCATAGCAAACTTTTGATGTACCAGTAGTGGGCATACCAAAAGTGGGCCACCCAGATTTGTCGATTGTGCCAAAGAAAAAAGAATAAAATCATTATATATAGTAATAGTATAAAAAATGCAGTAAAAATGACTTGATATAGATGAAATCTTTTATTTATAGATTCTAGTCACATGAGATTTACATTTTTTCTCTAACAGCCAATTTTTTATTAAAAGTATATGCTAATTATCTATCTTTCATTTTAAGTTCTGTTTGGGGCATTATGGATATTAAATCTTGATATTTTATGTTGAATAAATCTTTTTTTTTTTTTTTCTTTTATCATCTTGCCTCTGCAGCCAGAAAAGAGCCCTTTTAAAAGGTGATGGAATATTTTTCAGTGGTCCAGCAATGTGATAGTTATTATTGTCTGCCTCGTTACAGAACCCAACTAATTCTTGAATATCAGTCTTTTCCTCAACAGTACTATAAAATATTTATTATTTAAGTAATTGGTCAGAATGTTCCATTAGTGTACCAGTAGTGGGCCATTAGTGTATCAGAAGTGGGCCATGTGGCCCATTACTGGTTCTGATAAAAATAAAGCAAATCTAATTAAATAAAAAGACTTTACAAGATGTAACCTTCTTATTAAACATCACAAAACCAGTCTATTTGAGAGAAAGCATGTGCTCCAGTACTGGCCTCCCTAGGCCCACTACTGGAGCATTTAGTAAAACATTGATCCAAAAGTGGGCCACCCTTCACTATCCATAAATTATCAATATTATTTTATTTAAAGATAGTTTATAATACATTCATCATATAATCAAATAATATCAATAACAATTCATTTTTAAAACAAATAGAATGTACGTTAAAAAATAGTTGAATGAAGAGTTACCTCTTAAGGAAATCATTAAGAATAAGCTAAAAATGCTTCTCTCAGAGACCAACTTCAGCAACAAACTTTCTAGCTCCTAACTAAACAGGAAATAAAGGCTGAACCTTTGGTATTTAGTTGATAAGGGTTTCAGCCTACCGGAGGCAGATCTCTTATTTCATTGGAATGTTAGAATTTCTTGTTTTTCAACTTAAAAACTCAAGTGGCCCACTACTGGTACGTGGCCCACTACTGGAGCACTTACCTTACATACCTTTTAATATGTATTTAGATATTTGATATTTCTTAATTTGTTTCAATAGTTTTATGTTTGCATATTTTATAATCTTTGAACAAACTTTGTTTTAAATTATGTAGCTGCACCTGGTGTAGTTTTAAAATCCTTGTTTCATCAACTGGTAAAGCATTTAAATTGAAATTCTTTGAAAATTTTCGGTGGGCGATACTTTTAAAAAATAGTGCATGTTTCTTAGCTTTGCTCTTTTGATAGTATCTATATTCTAAAAGTGCTTTTCATTATTTTCATGTCAATTAATTAATTAGTTAACTTTTTATTAATAAAAGACATGAAGATATTTTCATTACAAGGATTACTGGGTACATTAGCAAGATAGAAATAAAACATGGTTCATGTAGGAGGCTCAGCTTAAAAGAATCAATTACATTTGGAAAAAATTGTGTTTTATTAATGATAATAGTAAAAAATTATAATCATTTTTATGACTAATCAGAAAAATTGGAAAATATGATGGAGACTAGTATGTCTTCTTTGTCTTTTTCAATTTTTTTTTATTTTCTTCATCTTCCTTTTGAAAGAGGATATTATTTATATGCAACAATTTATGATCAATCATTCAAGAAGGGACAGAGAACAATATTTGCATTATTTGTAACAGGCTTTCATCTAAAATTCAAATAACTTTATTGTCATTAACTGTTTTTTTCCAATTATACATTTCTTGGTGATCATGAATCTTGTTATTTTATCAGTGTTTTTATTATGATTGTTAATTATGTGTACTTTATTTTGTGTAGCTTTTTTTTATGAATTTCAGAATTTACAGAAGAATCTTCTTAATAAAGTGCATTAATAGTATGAATGTTTACATTAAATTGGTTATTCAGATTAGTTTGCATTTTTTTAATAGAGAGTGTGACCAGCAACAAGTGTATATAGTGAAAGAAAATGGAAAAAGAAGCGGCAGATTTTACGCTTGATGTTAAGAATAAAGTTAGTATCCATGTTTCTAAATTCTTTTCCAAATTATTCTTATTTTTGTACAAATTAAGATTTTTTTGGTATGATTCCATTACCAGGACCTCAAATAAAAACCTGCCAAGTTTTAATGGTAACTCACCATATCTTAACAATAAGTATTGGTCCTAATGGAATAGCACCAATTTTATCTTAACAATAAGTATTGTTCCTAATGGAATAGCACCAATTTTATCTTAATAATAAGTATTGGTCCTAATGGAATAGCACCAATTTTATCTTAACAATAAGTATTGGTCCTAATGGAATAACACCAATTTTCTAGCTTGGCAATGATTGAGGGGGGTCCACTAACAGAATAGTACTGATTTTTTAAAAAAAATTGTACGGTACTTGAAGCTATTAAAAGAATGATTAATTATTAGTAGAGTCTTTGTTTTTTTTCTCTCTCTCTCTGGAAAATGATGTTTTCTTCAACTTAATACCCAAAGTTTATAATAATATTCATAATAAAAATAAAAATGTCTTTAAGGTACATTTCAAGAATTCAATGTTGAAATTACTTCTATTTTATTAAAATTCCAAAAGGTGACTATTCATCTTATCTTTGAGAAATTAAGTCAGATTCTTTATTTTCAATTTAAACATTTTTTAGACTTTGTTCATTTTGCATAGAGAATAAGCATTTTGCTTAGAGAATAAGCAGTTTTGTTTATTACAGTGTTCCCATATAGAAATGAATTTCTGTTAACATTTTAAGAAATACTGACTCAGATTTATTTTGTATATAAAAAGCTGTATATGCTCCAATGCAACTAATCTTATTTTTGCAAGTTTCTCCCTTTTTTAAAATTTATTTATTGACTAATTTGAACTAAAAGTCATTTAGACAAACATAAGTGTGAGACAACTCTTCTGTTTTCTAAGCAAAAAACTGGCCACTGTGGCCTAGTGGTAAGGTCTCTGCGTCAGGGCTGAAGGGTTCTAGATTTGAAACCTGATTCCACTAAATATCCGCCGTGTATGGGGCCTGTTGCACGTTGAATCATACGTAGTGGTCAATCATCCTCCCACTGGTGTGGTGTAGAAGCTTGGAGAGGGGGTTCCTGCTCAGGTGTCATCGTCATCTTCTGATCACTGTTCAAAATAACAAGGTCTGTCCCAAAATTGCCCTCGTGTTGCTTCAAAATGGGATGTTAATATAAGCAAAAAACATTGTTAACTTTTATATTATAATTTGTTTTGTAAAATAATTATGAATTTAAATATATCTTCTGTCCCAGGCGAAAGAAAACACTTACAAAGTTGAAGAGCACTTGCATTTCATTTCTAGAAAATATTAGTTGCAAAATTGCTCTTATCTTCATATTCCTTGAAGCAAGTGCTTTCTGTTTGGGAGGAGAAGACAGTGTATATGTACAGAGGTTTTAAAATTCCTTTCATTGTTTTAAGTCCTTATTTTCATTGTATTCATAACTTTGTACAGCTACCTCAAGAGAAGACATTTGCAGAATCTTTATTATATGATGGTGACTCGTATGGAAATGATGAATCAAATTTTGAGGAAGTTGATGGTATGTTATGAGTTACATTTTTTTATTAACTGAAAGAGAGAGAATTTGTATTAAATCAAATTTTCAGTAGGTGAAGAACAATTGAAGCATGATATAAAATTTTGGGGTCCAACCAAAGTGTAAGGTACAGCGCCAAACTTGAAATTTTTTTTGCAATAAATCGCCAAATATGGTAACCCAATTGTGGACGTTAACATGGCAAATGTTTGGCGAGTTTTCCATGATTTGGCACCAGCTTGGCGAGGGATGTACCATACACTTTGGGTTTACCAATTTTGGATTTTTTACCTACAAAAAAATTACCATTAGAAAAAAAAATATTTCTCGGTTTCTTTATTTTTTTAAGTTATACGTAGAATTAAAAAATTTAAAAACTGTTTATTATAAATTATTCAGATATTTTTCAAAGAGGTATGTAATATCTTAGAAAAGTATTAGAAACAACTTTCTATTTTGGTAATTTTAGTTCTTTTTAATTTAGTTTACATTTTGTTCTCTCTCATACTGTCATTCCCAGAAACCATTGTATTATCAAGTTTTGTACAAAATTGCTTCCTAGACAATTTTAAGTTTTTTTTATATTGTAAATAGGGAGGGCGCAATGTTTTTTTTTCTTTTTCTGCTGTATTTAGATAAAACATGTTATTTAACATAAAGCATCATTGAATTTTCTCAGAAAGTTTGCTTAGGTTGATGCAGTATAACTAAAAATGTCTCTTATACCATGAACATCCATCAACCTTAGTGCAATGGAACGTAGCTAATCTGAACACTTTTAATTCAAATTTGTTGGTAATTCCTATTTTTCTTCAGTTCTTTTGTTTACCTGTTAATATCATGTTCAAATATTGTCTATAATTTAAATTTATTTAAGTTGATTCAAAGTCAGTGCTAAAAATTGTGTATTAATTGTTTTTGTTAGTTTAATTTGTCCGTACCTTGTGTCCTCAGTGATGATTAGTGAATAATTTTTAAGACCCTTAATTCACTCCTCAGTGATGATTAGTGAATAATTTTTAAGACCATTAATTCACTCGAGGATTTCACTGCTGTGCACTGTATTCAATCAAAAAAAGCAATAAAACAGGAAGGGCATTGAATGTATAAATATTTTTAGGCTTGGTGTAGTCAAAAGCAAGTTTGTTTAATACATTCTGTCCTATCTACTAGAAATGTGATTGTTGTAAATGCTTCAAAATTTTAAAGATCAAGATATATTCACAATTTTAAGTTTGTATATAAATTAAAGATTGTCATGTTTAACTGTGGTTAAACAAAATGTGTCAGCATGACATTATTTTTAAAGATTCAGTTCAGGAATCAAAAGTATTTTTTATTTTATTATTTTTCTTTAATTTATTCACAAGCTTAATAATTGTTCACATTTTTTGTATGTTTATCTTCAATATAAGAGTTTTTTTTAATACATAGTTCATATTCAAGAAAACTTGGAGGATGATGTTATTAAGGAAACTCTTAAATCTGTAAGTTTATTTTTCTCTGTTCATGATAGATATTTTAAAATTTTCACTTTTTTAGTATTCTTATTTTTCTTTTGAGGTTATTACCTCTCTTGTTAGTATCTGTGTTATGTTTAATAAAATGTTAAAAATTTGCTTCAAATAAAGAATATCCACCTATTAAATTATAGTGATTTAAATTTTTTTTAATTATCTGATTGTTGATTCTTTCGGCTATAGCTGTAAAAAAGATTGTCACGAGTTCAGGAATTCAGCAATATCACAGTAAATAAGTATATGCAAGTATAATATAAATAAGAATAAATCAATGTAATAATAAGTATTAAATTTGCATTATATGTATGAGCCAGTTTCAGCAATATATGAGTTGTTCAGAAGCCAATGTGGTCAAGTCCAGAAAAAAAATGAGAAAATGCATGTGTTTTGATACAATAATTTTTAAAAGATTTTGGTTTATTAATTTGAACAGCAAAAGTATGTAAAATCTTCTAATGAAACAAAGAATAAATTCTTTAAAAACTAAAAAATGTTATTAATTCCATTATAATTTATGAAAATCAGAAAATATCAAAAAATGGACTTCAGCACTTCGGCTTCTGAGTGACTCATAATATATACCTAATTATTATTAAGCTACTGCTATAGTAGAATTTGTATTCCTGGTCCATTTATAAATTGGGGTTTCTGTCAGAGATCAATTAATCAGATTCTCTTAATCAGAGTTCTAAATAATGACCTTGCATTTTTTTGGAATGTCATAAGTCTCTCACAAGTGTTCTAAATGAGTACTGCTGCAGTCTGTAAAGTTTCTTTTCTCTTTTTTACTCTCAAATTAAAATGATGATTTAATCATTGTAAAATACCTATTAATATAGTTTTTACTTCCTCGTATACGAAGTATATAAAGAGAAAGTATTGTAATCGTGAAAAAATTCGAACTCGAGATTTTGACGAATCTCCATGTTTTAGACCTCCCTGAGTCCAAAACACACAATTTTGGAATTATGTCTGTTTGTCTGTGAACACGATAACTTGAAAACTATTAGAGCTACGGGGATGAAATTTGGTGATCTTTACACATAATTTGTAGGTTTCTATCAAACGTTGGACAAAATCCGTCAACGGGAAGTCTGCCTGTCTGTATGTCCGCGGTCATGTGAACACTATAACTCAAAAACTTGAACAGCTAGAGGAATAAAATTTGGTACATAGTTTTATCATTATGAATGTGGGTCCGTATAAAATTTTGGGCCAAATCCATCAAAGTGTTGACTGTCTGTCGGTCTGTATAATCGCATACTTCAGGGATGAGATTCTTCTGCTTTTTCACGAATTTCCGTTTTTTTTTTTTTTCTTTTTCTTTTATTCCCTCCCTTTCCCGCTTCAAAAATTTTCCCTTTCTTCCGAAAATTCCGCAGAAAAAAAGAAAGAAAAGAAATCTTTCTATCTTCCGTTTTTGAAAGAAAATTCTGGGAAAATATGCTTGACCACTCTGCTTAACTCCACCGGCTAGGAAACTAGCTGTTTCAACTTCTACTGAAAAATCAACATTATATCAGCAAGCTCTACAAGAATGAACATTCCAACATATTCTGTGCCATTCAAAGTATTAAATACCACCTTTTTGCAGAAAACAAAACCTCTGTGACTTTGCAAAAAAAAAAATTGCATGAACATGTCTAAAAGAAATTAGTTAAAAACTTAGGTCATCTTGAGGGTGTACCAGGATGAAGAAATAAAACAAAAAATGGAACAAAAACAAATAAACTACATCAAAAAAGGGAAAAACTCCTGTCAAAAGAGGTAGTTAAAAAGCTGTGTGCAAATGCAGCAAAAAAGAAGAGAATAAAGACATTAAAAAATCTTCTCAAAATAAAAAATAATACCGATGATTTACCTAGACATTCTAGAGATAATGTAGTCCTGACAACTATGCCAGTAATAAACAAAGAGATACTAACGAAGACTGTGCAAAAACTTTTGCCTCTACTGAAAATAAACTCGCAGAGGATACAAATACATCCTTTATTGAAGAAAAATCTGTCAAAGATAGGAGCCCTCCAAAACAAGGGGTGAAGCATGTTAATGGAGATCTGTTACCAACAAAAGCCACACAATTAAAAAAACGGAAGAAAACTGTTAAAGAAGTAGTTTAACTAGTAGTTAACTGTTTAGAAGTAGTTATTAAGGAAATGTTTCAAATAACAATAATGCTAAATGAATCTGTCATTGCAACTGACCCCTCTCACTTTATAAGGTGCAAATTCATTATCCTGTTACTTTTGCGAAAATGTATAAAAATAAAAGAAATAAAACAGAATTCAGTATATGATGCGTTATTATAATTTATAAAGAGTTAATACACTTTACACAATTGCATGAAGCAAAAGAAATTATTTGTCCTTATTTTTTATTTATTTTTTGAGCTAACTTTTATCAAAAGGCTATTAAATATAATTTTTCTCGGAGTTCTGTTGGGTGAATGTTGCATCTCAGTGATGTTCAGGTGGTAAATATGTTTTAATGTCTAATTTTGTATTTTCTGATGACCCCGATGATGTGTTAAACTTGTTTGTTAACTTTTAATGTAAATGATTTAATAATAATTTAATATTCTTATTTATACATACTGAATTATAAATAATTAATTATTATAGTGGAATATTTTCATCATATTGCATGTTCTGATGTTTTATTTCTTAAAACATCTTTCGCGTATAAATTATGGTACAAATTTTTTGCTCGCGTATGATTTCAGTCTTTTTGCTTTTTTGCCAATCTCATCCCTGATACTTGTAAAAATTATATCTCCTAAACCCTTTGGCTTAGATAAATAACAATTGGTATGGCGTTTGCTAATATTAATTATAGATCTGTGCTCAAATTTCATTTCAATCCGTTGAAAGAAAGGTGTTCAAATTGCATATTTGGTTCAAAATGCACATTGCGACTGTGTGTTGGCGAACATTTCGCTTATTTTGCTGAAGTCAGTTTAGTTGGCATTTGACCTTGGCAGTCTACGAACAAAATTGTAGCTTCAGACGTGCTTTGGAAATTATGGCAACCCCCTGAACCCGAAACTTCGTTCTGACATTCTCCAAATGGAAGATATGGTGAAATCTTGCATCTTATCTGTAGTAAGATTTTGTTCTCAAAAACTTTAAATAAAGTTGAGGTACCTCAGCACGCGTAAAAATTGAGAACTTATGCAATTTTTTTAATTGCTATCATTTCATAAAAATGGACATAGGTCATTTTAAAATTATAATGACTCAGAGTTTAGGAAGCAAACGGGACAAATAGTATACAGGACGTATGGCAACCCTAGTTAGAGGGAAAATGACACCTTTTTAGGAAGTATACGAGAAAGTTTAAGGGAGACCACTCCCGCTGGTTTGACAGCGTAATTTCAAGTTGCTCCTCCTGTCTTCATAATATATATAATCATGGAATATATGGAAGGAATATCATGGAACATTGCTCATTAAGAGAAAAAATATCCCAGGATATTCAAAATAGAATGCTTTGTCTGCATAAATGACCAATGAATTAAATGCTAAATTAAGAATAATTATTCCTCTAAAATCCTTAAATAGCCTTTAATTAATGTTAAATCGTTGGATCAAGAACCATATTGTGAATATCATAAGATCCTCCTCCCAGACATTATTATATGGCTAAAAAGCCCATTTAAATTCCATTCATGGTAATGAAAAGTTCAAATCAAAAGGGTATAGTTGGAATTTTTTAAATAATAAAAGCTACAAAATGTGGTAAATGTTGGTTTCTTTCAGATTTCATATTTTCATTATCTTCTTGGTTGAAGCAAGTCTTTTCATGGAAAAATTAAGCTCCTGTTAAAGAATAATGTTTTGATAATTAATAATTTTTTGAATAGTTTACTTTATTGTAATGTTATTAGAAGTTTCATTTCTTTAATAATTTTGTGAACACAAAATTATTTTTACTTTTAGGGCGTGGATTTGAGGCAATACTCAAGGCAAATAGAAAAAGAATTAAAAGAAGTTGAAAATGCGTCCATTCAAGATTGTATCTTTTTCAATATACTTCTATGCAGTTGTTTTTCTGCTTGCTATAAATTAAACATTTATATTCTTAAGCCACAGAATTTTGAAAGATTAACTTTCTTTTTAACTCTGTGCTTTGCTAAATAAATATAGATTATATATATTTACTTCTAGTATCTTTTTGTAATATTAAACTTATCCATTTTATTACGTAACTGAAACATTTTATGTTTTAAAAGATTATTTGTCATATTTTTTCTTTCTTTTAGCATTTTGTTGTGTAAATTTATAACAAATATAACAACAGTTTTTAAGTGAAACTTTTTAAAATTCTTTTAGTTAACATTAACTAAGTTTAAAACATTACAAATAAACATTGCTAGTTAGCATCTTACTATCTTTAACTGCACTCAGATATACAAGAAAGTCAAAACATTGCTAGTCTTCACAACCAGATAACCGCATGTGATGAAATTTTAGAGGTAAAAATATCTTTTTTAGCTGTCTTACAATTATGAAAAATTTAATTTTGCATATTATCCCTGTATCATTATGTTATTTTTAAATAGAATATGATCTTCTCAGTAATGGCTTACATTGTGTCATCTGTATAGATGTAGATTTTATTTTTGTCTTAGTTGGTCTTATGGCTGTTATAAATACATTAAATAAGTGCTAAAAATATAAATTTCAGTTTTAAAAAGATATTGACTTTGTCATCAGTGTAAAAAGTAATGTATTAAATTATGAGAAATGAATGTGTTATCGAAGCAGATAAGAGATATAGTTAATTAGTTTTTCATTTAAAGGTAAATGGTAAATTAATTGCTATATTGTGAGAAATCAAAGTTTTGATAAACTGGAGCTCTGTATGTGTGAGCTGTTGAGTTCCATCCCTGAATTGAAGACTGCATACCTATCCATTCAATAAAATACATTCAAATTAATGTATTATGTGATTGATGTAATGAGATAATGAAGAATTTAAATCAAAGGAGAAAATTATAACCTAATTTCTTAAACTACCTATAACTATGTTTTTTTTTACAAAGTCCTAAATGTACAAATATTTTGGAAAGTAATTTTCTCAAATTAAATATTAATATATAGAAGCATTAGTAAAGCATTTTATGGTGACATGTTATCTTTCTGCAAGGAAAGTTCCAAAGTAAAATAAATAAATATTTATTACATTTAAGGAAAGCTGTTACTGAGATAATTTTTTGGCAATTATTTTTATCCGCTGATATTGAAGAATTTACCACCAGCACATATTGTTTCAATTTTCATGATAGTATCCTGCTGTTGAACTCTGCATAGTTGTATGCTAATAAGCCTTTTAATACATTAGCGATCACTAGCAGAATTCAGTTAGACAGTAATGGTTGGTGAAGAAGAAGTTTTATTTTTATTTTCATTGTAAGTGTTAGTTTAAAATAGTCATTGTGACCATCATGGTCTGAATTTAAATTTTTATTAGCTAAGTCATTAAATTTTCATATTTAGTGTTTTTTTTATTTGAGACTTGAGGTTTTTCATTATATGGACTTTGTTGCACTTAATGTATCAGTTTTACTTATGAAAAATTTAAGAATATATTACTAATATAATAGCCCAGATCTGTCTCTTGGTAACGCTCTGACGTCACCAACAATAAAACTGTTGCCAACGAAAAAAACGAACACAACCGTAGCTCTGTGAAACGTTAAACAGCATTATTTCATTGTCAGAGCACCTACATTTGAGTAATTTTAAATTTAAAAGAGTAATTGTCGTTCTAATTTCAAATTTAATAGCTCTAAAATAGTGAAATAAAATTTTCTATTGATTGATATAAAATTTATCTCGCTGTGATCAATATTTCCCGAGAAATTTTAAATTATATTAATCATATATTTCAAATTACTTTCCGTTGTTTAATAGAAAGTAGAAAATTACGTCAGTGGTATATCATGTGCTTGATATAGTTTGGACACCACAATGCATTTGATTATTTATTGCAATTGTGATGATATAATTTGATAATATTTTTTTTCAACGTTTGACAAGCTGAGAAGTGCTTAATTTTGAAACTAGATTTTCTATCTATCTAGGTTATATCTACTAGACTTTTAAGACCAAGAGGTTTTTTCGAATAAAGAAATATGTGAATATGTATTTGTTTAGACCCAGAGGTTTTATAATTAAAGAAATATGTAAATAAATATATATTTCCTGTCATAAAACATATGTTTATTTTATTTGTTTTCAATCAATGTTAAACATTTCTCTCGCATATATATCTATTTAAACACATCAAATTTGACGGGAAATCTCTCGAATGAAGAGGCAATTTGCACCCGTCATGGTATGATGGGTGATTTTCTAGTAATGAAATAAACATAATGTGAATTTAAGTTACTGTGTAAATTCTCATTTAGTGTTTCCTGTTCTGTAGAAATTCATATTTTTTTCTTCTAGAGAATGGAACAGATGTTGAAGTTATTCCAGTCAGACCTTGGAAGCATAAGCAATGAAATATTAACTCTTCAGCAGCAATCAGTGTCTATGAACATACGTCTGAAAAATCGGCAGGTTGGTTCATTTTTATTTTATGTACTTAACTAATGCATTTTGTTTACATTTTAAAGGATTTTCTGATAAATTCTGAAGGTAAATGATATATACAAAATTTAAAGTTTCGAGAAATTTCAAGTATATTAAATTACTTTCATTTATTTTATTACTGTGCATTTTGTTCTGTCCCATTCTTCCATTCTTATTTAAAGTTCGATTTTGAAAATGATTGTTCATTATACCTATTTCACTTAAATACTGTATCTAGTATCAGTTCTTACACACAAGTCTCAGAAAAATTGGTATACTTGTCTAATACTTGATGTATTCACCAAGGACATGCAAGACTGCAAAAATATGACCGGTAATAGGTCCCATAAAAATATGTTATAGACAATGCAGACCATATTTCTTGCTGAGAATTCCATAATTTTCAAGTATCCCAAGGTATTGGGGTTCTTAGGTGGGATGCTCCTGTAACCCAAAATGTGGCATCCTGGCATTTGTGTAAAGGTGCACTATACTGTTAGAACAGGCTTAATCAGGGTGAAGACAGGACATGAAAGGGTGTACTTCACCAAAAATGATGTGCACTTAACATATGCCTGTCACAGACATTTGTAGTCATACCATGGGTGGGGTCCCAATGAGTACCATTATGGACTCCCCACAACCTGGTACATTTGTCTGTTGACAGGCAAGATCCATGGCAAAACTCCATATTTGGATTTCAAATGTGTCCAATCTCATTCAGATATGCAGACTTGGGTGGGAGTGGCAAAACAAGCTGGTAGAGTTTCAGAATTCCCACTCTTATAGAGGAAAAAAATTCAAGGATCCAATGGCGGTGATTGGGTGGAAGAAGTAGAGGGGCAAAAATCTTAGACATCTAAACGTACCCGGGAGTATAGGGGATAGACAACAAAATTTAGTTACAAAATTAGCTAGTTTTCTCGGATGCTATTGCTTTTTTTTATATATATAATTCCTAGTTTTAGGCAGTTAAAATGGAAAATGCTGCCCCTCGCCACCACTGCAAGGACATTTTTAAGAAAATTCGAGGACCATAAAATTACATATTTTAGACATAAAAATGCAAATGATATATTTAAGTTAATTTAATCATTTGCATTTTTATTTTTGAAATAAAAAAATTAATACAGATCTACAATTCTAATGATAAAACTGTGTACCAAATTTTATCCATCTAGCTATTTAAGTTTTTACATTATTGTGTTCACATGAACACAAACTATGAAATTAAATAACATACATTTTGAAAACAGATTTCATTGTAGAAAAAATCGGTTATTCGTATGTAAAACAAAATTCTGTTAAAATATCTCAGTTACTTTCAAAATACATTAAGATAATTGGAAAACTATTTTACTCGACAGAGAAATACTCTTGGTAGCTTTTACTTACTGCATTGTCAAATTAAACTGTCTTTTAATATACAAAGAGGGAAAAGATTGATGATTGACACCTTTCCCAAACAAGCACCCTTTTTTTTTGGTGTTGGAATTCTCGAGACAAAACCAAGTCACAAACCGGTTTTCTCTTCTATCCCAAAAAATATTGGGTGGTCAGTTTGCTTATTTTTTAAGGACCCAACAAAAAATCAAGTACTTTTCTAGGGCCCTGGGTAAGGCAAATAAAATTCAAGGAGTTTTTAAGGATTTTCAAGGACCGTGAGAATTCTGAGTTTCTTGTTGAAGGCAGGATTCATGGCAAAACTCTGAATTAGGATGTTGACAGGTGATTCATGGCATCATGAAACATCAAGCAGGAATCCTTCCATCATACTGATACAGTTGGAAACTTGACCTGTCGTACCAAATACAGCGATGGTCATGTTCACTCAACATCTTGTTTTGGCCATTCTTATGCAGTAAATTAAAGGTTTTGCTGGAATTCATGTTCTCATGGTATTCCTTTGCAGTGGTGATCCCTGAAAATTCAAACTTTATTTCTATCTAAGAAATGCTATGGTCCATCTCACAAACGCTAAATGTTACCAAGCTAAGAATCGCTTAAATTTTTTTATTATTTTCTATTCTCATACTGTATACAGCTGGTGTTGATGTCTATTTCTTTATGTGACAGGTGTGGTTGTGTTCTGGATATATCTGGAATTACAGATTTTTTTTACTTGATTAAATCTGAAATTTTGGGATTTCTAAGTGTAACTCATTATCTTTTTTTAAATTTTGATATAGAACAAAATACATTGATATGACATTGAGATTATATATACGGTGTGATGTTATAACCTCATGCAGAACATTCTTGAAGATTGATAGCCTGGATGACGTGTAGACTGTGAAACATTATTTAGTCTCATTGAGCAAAAAGATGCATGAAGTTTTTGAGTTAGTAAATTTCTCTGAAGAGCCATTTGTCTATGATTTTGGGGATGATTTATTGAACAGCTGGACAGCTTACCAATCTTCTTTAACTTCCATAAGCCATGTTTCTTGCTAGGAGTTTCTGAAATTCTAACACCTGTTAGTATTCACACTTCATGATCTAATTCAATGCTTGAAAAGGGGGGGGACTTGAAGGGTTAAATGAAAATCCGCCGTCTGCAACATGTCTTGTAGCCTTCTATTGTTTCAAAGAAAAATATAAAGCCATATATTCCCAGAATGTAACTCCATCCCACAAAAAAAAGCAAGCTAAACTTATCAATTACTAGCAATACGCGCACAGCATTGCCCGTGCTATGACTTTAACAAAATGAAAAAAAAAAAAAAAAAACCCGCAAATGACATGAAAAAGTTTTTGAAAACAAAATAAAAACAAAAGATATGCATTATTTTGAATTTAGGAAAACAGTACCGAGTATGTTAATCTAAAACAATATTAATAAATGCGGCAAACCAGCGTGCGAAATATGCGAGACAAAGAAGCATTTTAAGACACTGCCGAAAATAATTATCGAATTCATTCAGTTAATGTATCTTCTCCAAGAAGAACACAATAGTATATGACGTCACCTGCCACGATGAAGGTCACACACCAGCCAATGAGATTGTAACAATGCATGATGGGAAAGTTAACTCGTTCCGGAGAATGTCTCACTGAGAAAGCTGGCTTGCAAAAAAACTGTTTGAACTGATCAAGGAACAATTAATTTTAAAAAAATGGTAAAAGGTATTTTAATGGTTCTTGTTTTAAATCTGACAGAAATGTTCGAGTTATAAGCTGAAAAAAAAATGAAAATTATAGAGTTGTTAGAACATCAGATGCAAGAATTTAAAAAAAAAAAATCCTTATCAAAAATTGCTGTAAAAGTGACTATTATTTAAAAATTTCTCAAAATTCAGCAAATTGCGTTAAAAATTCAAATCAGACTTCATTAGAAAGAAAATTGTTTGTTCTGTCTGATGGTGCATTGATTGTTTTTCAACGATCATTAGAAAAGATACTACAGCCTTAACCTTCCCAAAATGACCTAAAACAACACAAAACATTAAATAAAAAATTTTCTAGATTAAATTTTTAAATTCCGGCTTCAAGATGCATTGAATCGCCATTACGACTACCTGTTCCAAATTTCATGGCCGTAAGTGCGATAGATTCGTCTGGACTTTGCACACACATGCAAACATTGACTTTTATAAGTATAGATTATTATTTTTCAAATATTTAGAAACCAAAAAGGTAAGAATTAACTTTTGAAATGGTATGGTGAAACATAAATTAATTTTCAACAAATTTTAAAAACTACTTTTTACTTTCATAATTAATTTTTTTTAAATATATGAATGTGTCTCACATTAATATTCTGAATTATATGAAATCATGTACTCCATATTAGTTTTCCGAATTTTTAAGTTAGGACAGCAATTACTCCTGAAATACACTCTACAATGCACTCTGCTCTGGGTACAGTGAAGTCTGAGCATTTAAAATTGCTATATATGTTGCATAAACTTCGTTTGTTTTTCTGGCATTTCAGTGCCTGTTTCATGCATTTATGAGTTTTAAATTTTCATTTTTTAGGCTATTAGAGGAGAATTAAGTCAGTTTGTTGATGATATGATTGTTCAAGAAAGTTTAATTCAGTAAGTTACATTTTATAATTTGTTTATTTTTAGGCATGTAGTATTTAAATCATTTTGTTTTTTTAGCACATTTGTATAAACATTTATATTCAGCATCTTTCTGTTGCAAAGTCAATATTTGTTTTATAACACTGCATTTTGCAGTGATAAGTAACTTACAGTGCTTACAGATACATAGATAAGTAACTTACAACTTTGAATTTAAAAAAAATTACTGTGTTTCTAAAAAGTTATTCTATCACCAGGTTATCTACAAAGAATTAGTATTCAGTACAAAATATATCCATTTTTTTCATATGTGTTTCATCATTTCACAATAATCCAATTTTCAAATAGATGTGAAGCAAATATTAGTAATACGAATTACATTCATTTTTTATAAGTATACAGCAATACATCGATATATGCGTAATGGGAAGAATTTCACTGATCAAGATCTCGGTGGAAAAAATCTCAATCACTGCACAATATTATTGAAAATATTATTTACTTTATTTATAATATAAAGCAGAAAGTACATGTATCTGAGTACGAAGGACTATGAGATTCTTGCCAGGTGGTTCAAACTAAGGAGAGAAAAAGAAGAAGGGTGTTTCACTGCTGATCCAAAGTGGCAGTGGATTAATGAAAAGCAACGAAAGATGCTTCCGCAAAAAACTGTTATGAAATTGAAAGTGTTAAAAGTACTTGGACTTGAAAATATTTTCATCCCTAGCAACGCTGGGTATATCAGCTAGTTATTTATAAGTTATAATTTGTTTACTATAGAAATCCAAACTACTGAATATATATTTATTTACAGTAAAAGCTTAACTAACCGGCATGCTCGGGAAACTCCGATTTCCGGATACCTGAAAAGTCCGAATAGTTGAGTGTGACGGGGAAAATGGGGGGGGGGGGTAGATTGTAGCCTTTTTTTAAAAAAAAGATTTTTTCAGCCTAATAATTTGTTTTTGTCATTTTGAAATGTGCATTAAATATAATTTTTAAGAATACTTCGATATCTTCCATAACATTGTATTTACATAATATATTATGAAGATTTTAATTTAACATTGATGATTTTAAAGAAAAAATATGATCTGTAGCCGAATTTTTACCATAAATATATATATTGTAAAAATATAAACATATAAAAATAACCGACGAAACTGAAAAATATTCTACTCAGAAAGCGTAATAAGACTCTTTTAAGTGATCATAAAACAAATCTCAGATTGAATATCAATACTAATTATCTTTTAGAAGATCGCAAGGGTTATTGCGCAATACGCGGGCCTCCAATTCTCCCGCATGTGATATTACGTAATCGGAATCAACATCTGCCAGTATTTGGAGGGTAAATAAATAAAAGGAAAAGAAAGAGACTTACTAATCTGGAGTAACCCCCCATGACCTTTTTTTTCCTTTATCGATTCTGTCTCTTTACCTTTTTTTTTTTTTTTGCCAATTTCGTTTTCAGGTCTTGTTTTTCGGCGAAAGGTGAGGACCTTTATTTATTTTTTTGTTCTCACTTTTGTTTTTGAACCCCCGATAAAGCAAATCTGTGTACATCACAGTACTGTATATTGCTTTTTTTCCCCTTCTACGCCCCTCCGTGCGGAGCGAACGTTGCATTCCAGAAATAAATTGTCAGCGTGAATGGAACAGAGCGTGCGCACGTGCTAAATTTTGGCGCGCAGGTGTAAAACTTTTAGAAAAACTCATTTTCTAATTTTTCCGGTTAGTTGAGCTTTCCGGATACTTGAATGCCGGATAATCGAGAGTTTACTGTATTTTTCAGATTTTGCTCGCAAATACTATGAAGTGTTAAAAGGTTTTATTGAAAGTTTTGTGACAATTAATTACATATTTATTTTTTATTACTTAAAAATTAAGTGTGTTTCCATTTATAGAAAAGGTTATTTTGTCTTTAATGTTGCCATTTCTATGTAATGAAAATATTATAGATATTTTAAACCCTTTTATTTATTTGCCTCACGGTTGCCACTAATAGTGCTCCCTTAAATTTTGAATCATTTTTTTAATTATTAATAATTTATAGAAAAATGTAGTAGTTTTTAAAAATCTTTTAGTTCAATCTATGATTTTTTGAGATTAAAAATTTTTTTGGTGCAACTGATATTCTCATTTTAATTAAAAATAGTTATGTAAAAAAAGAAGATTTTTCATATTATAATATTTTAGATAAAAGTATCTTTTTATTTTAAAAAACTGTATGTATGTTTTTAAATTGTTTATTTATGTGTATATTGGTATTCTCTCAAATAATTATTTGTAATATGTTTCTACTTTAGCACTTAGTCATGAACAAGTGATTTGATATGTGATAACTGTAACCATTGTTATAAGTACTTAAAACTTTGCTTACAATAACTGAAGAATACAAAAGGCATTGGTGAAGGTTTCTAGACAATTTACTAAATAGTTAATTTTTATTATAATGGCATGAAAATATTAATTCATTACAAGCAATGCTGGGACTAGCCTGTTTTTAATAACAGTCATATAAACCTACATGGTTTTACAATCACTTACACTTAAAAAAAAAAAAATTATAATATTTCATATTACAGGTAAATTGTTTTCTATTTATAGTTTTAATTTTTTTAGGTTGATTTCTTTTTATAGTTTATTTTCAACAGAATTTGATTTTTTTTTCTTTTTCATTGCTTTGAATTAAGTACAGATCATCATTAAAATTCTTTTTCTACCAGGCACATCTTAGAATGTACAGTTACAGATAAAGCATTTTTAGAAGACCTTCAAAGTCTGGATCATAAAATAGCATTTGTCAAAGAGCAGTCTTTCAAAGATGCAAAGTGTTGCCAAGATGTGAAAGATGTTCTTGAAAAACTAAAAGTAAAGGTATGCTTGAATTTATATACGCTTTCTCTAAGTTAAAGCTTTTGAAAAATACGTTTGGTTTTTTTTTAAGATGCAAGAAGTGTTTTGTTTAATTTGATGCAAAGATAGAAACAAAAAAATGGGTATGTGTTTTTGTGATTGATAAGTTTCTGATATGATCATCCATTTACTAGCATTTTAACTTGTATCGTATAATAATTAGTAATTTGACCTGTCCTTACGGTCATACAACTTTTCAGCCACTGGCAGTTCCGAAGAATGCCAGCAAATTCGATATTCGAGCACAACAATTCAGACAAGGTACATTGCTTCATAAGATTAAGGCTAACACAACCTATATACAATTTCAAACTTTCCTATACACAATTTCTTGATTAATTACTAAATAGCATTAAAATAAAATAATAATATAAAGAAAATAGGGGGGAAAATAATACAGGAAACTGCAAATTAACATGGTAGAATACAACAAATCAAATATAAACAAACAACACAGTCACAACTAGAATATAGGGATGAGTATTTACAACAAATAGTTAAAATCTCTGAAAAAAACATATAATAGCAAAGTAAAATCAGTATGTGTATCATAAACAGTTGAAGTCATTTAAGGCAAATATAACAAAAGGAGATAGTAAAATTTGACCAATTAACTTAACATATTAACAATCTATCAAATCCTGTACACAAGGAGAGCAATAAAATTAGTCCTGTACTGAAATGCAGTGGTCATTAAAAGTGGCTGCAATTTGAGAAAATATTTGAAATTATGTGTGAAAATCAACAATAGAATTTATATGTTGTATTTAAAGATATTTTTAAATATAAAATAATTTTTTTTAAAAAAAATGGGGATTCTCAGATGAGTTTTTAAAAGTCCCAATCCCCCTCTATCTTTTTCCCTTCCATTTAACTTATATTTTCCATCTCCAGAGCAAGAATATTTTTAACAATTAATTTCATACCTTCTCTTGATTGGCCATCCTGCAAAAGTCCTTTAATGGATGGCTTGTATCATATGCTTCTACTTTTTTCTTGCTTTAATTTTAACTGTCTAATTAATTGATATGTCATCGTTCTCAGATTTCTGGATCAAAGATGATTACAATTTCATCGTTTTCCAATTAGATATATATCTTCTGTAACCTTGTCATGGGGAAATGCATAATTTCTAAACATTTCCTTGTGTAATAATATTTTTGTCCCTATTTCGTATGGCTGTTAATTTGCATACCTTATCTATTAATATTGTTGTCAATGGTAGTATTCTTTAGTGCTGGAGCAAAGTAAATAGCAAAGTCGAACCCAAGATTACTGGAACTGAAATGCTTGCTTAACTCTTCAGATCCACTAAGTCTGTTTACACAGAGGAAGTCTGATATTTAACCCTTCAAGCGGCGCAAATGTCTTTTTTTGTTTCTCAGGTTCAGTTCTAAAGGGGATAGTTCGTATTTATATTTCTTACACAATCATGGATAAAATATTCTAAAGATTTCAGATATATAATTAAATACAAAAAAGATCAATTAATTTACTTTAAAAGCTGAGTTTTCTAACCTGATAGCTAAAAGTTCAAAATAATTGGGCTCTCGGTGGATTAATGTAGTTAGGGGACATGAAGAAGACATGTACAGTCGTTTGAATTTTTATTAAGAATATATTTCTTCAAACAAAGACTGTTTGCATTGAATAATATTAGCAGAAATTCTACTTCAGTTAAATTATATATATATTCAGAGGGGAGCAGTCTCCCCCCACACACTATTGCTGAAAGTTAAATTTTATTTCTCTTTATTGACTTAAGTTAAGAATTACTTAAAGAGCATTAATGTTTGGGAAAGTTAGCTAATTTCGTGGTTAAATTTTTAAATTTTGTTGTTTACTCCTATACTCCCGGGCACTTTTTGATGTCTCTAAATTCTTTGCCCCCCCCCCCCCCCACTTTTTCAACCCACTCAACGCCACTGCTTATATTTGAAAAAACCAATCCTTTATATGCAGGCAAGCGAGCTTATATCCGTAACAACAGCATCTCAAATTACAAGGGAGGTCCGATAATAAAGGTACAGGTCAAAATTACACTGACACTTATAATTCTGGAAAATATTTAATACATTTCACAAAAACTAAATACTTTTGTTTATTTCTCAACATAATCTTCGTAAACGTTGAGACATTTATCCCAACCTGACACTCGTTTGAACATCACTTCATGGTACTGCTATTTGTCAAGTTGCTTGAAGTATTCCAGAATAGGTTTTTTCTTGCAAATCCTCCTGATACACAAATCCTTTTCCCTCCAAAAATTTCATACAGCCATTAAAAAGAAAAGGCCAGGATGATTATGTGAAGAATTTATTCTTTTGTACGATGGCGCAAGACCCCATACGTCAAAGCAAACCAAAGCGTGGTTGGAACCACAGAAATGGGAGGTCCTGCAACATCCAATCTATAGACCAGATTTAGCCCCCTAAGATTTTCATTTATTCAGACCTTTTAAGAAATTTTTTGTGGAAAAATGCTTTGAGTATCAGAAGGATTTGCAAAACATCATTCTGGAATACTTTAAACAACTTGACAAACTGCTGTATCATGAAGCGATGCTCAAATGAGTTTCACCCTAGGATAAATGTCTCAATGTTTACAAAGATTATGGCGAGAAATAAGCAAAAGTATGTAGATTTTGTGAAATGTAGGGGAGAGGGGGATAAAACCGGGTAGTGGGGTAAACCCGGGTACCCTTGATTCTGGAAATATTAGTTCTTCTTTCTGGCAGATAGATATTGAATTGCACTCTACTAGTCAAGAAAAAGGAACAGTCATAGTGGCGTGTTGCAGCTGTTGAATTCACTGCTTCTATGAAGGTTTATTTGTTTTAAGACATCTTTTGTCTAATGTTCGTTTGAATTTAAACTATCCTTACTTAAAAATCAATACACTTTTAAAAACCATTTTTAGTCCAGCTTATTATACACTTACTAAGGATTTATACCCTATCAAACAACAAGGATTTACTCCGATAATCACGCTGTTCTATTTTGTTTTCTATAACCTCTGCACTCGGGGTAAAACCTGGTACTCCAAGTGGCGTATGACTGTGACAGTCAGTAGTGATGATTCTTCCACTGAAGACGATAAAAACATATGGGATGTTGGTTGTTTATATTTTAATGATGAATTTTCTAATTTAAATAAGGAAGAATGGCTAATTTAATGTATAAACTGTGCCATCTGTGCCCACGAAAGCTGCAGTGGCACGGAGGAAGAAGACAACTGCTTTACATGTCAGTTTTGTAACTAATATTCTTAAATTGTAATAGAAAATAAAAATGATTGCAACTTTTCATTGAAAATTGCATTTTCCTAATTTCCCATAACGTTAACATGTATACCCCACTAGTGGGGTAAAACCGGGTAGTTTGCCTTTTTTTCATATAAAAGTGATTTTTAAAAAAATAATGAAACTGTGACTTTTCTGGTAAGATATATTGTACTCCGATAAACAATGAATATTTTAATAAAATTTGACAAGCTCTTTGTCGAATATTTTAGCTCCAGAAGACCTTCAAACCTTAGCTACCCGATTTTACCCCACTTTCCCCTATTAAATATTTTCTGGAATTGTAACTGTCAGTGTAATTTCTCCCTGTACCTTTCTTGCCGGACCTCCCTCGTATTAGAACAGTGTCTGAGCAGCATCTTCTTCAAGTTATCATCTCAGTTGGCTTTAAATCGCAATCATATCATCATCTTTGCTATTGCAAACTGCAAATTTGGAAACTCTGAAAGAAAGGTACTGATACATTTTGCATTACTGATGAAATCATCTCAATCATGGCTGGTGCAGCCGGCATTGAGGTTAATGCAATCAATATACAAAATTTGAGAATATACAGGGTGAATTTAAAACCTACCTAAAGACTTATCAAGATTCAGTTTTTCATTTATTTAAAAAATGCCAAAACAATAACAGCATGGAATGCCTAACAAGTATATTGTCTTTCTTACAGGCTATATCTAAAATACGAGAATATCTGCTCCAGAAAATTTACTCATTTCGAAAACCCATGACTAATTATCAAGTTCCACAAAATGCCTTACTCAAGTATAAATTCTTCTACCAGTTTCTGATGACCCATGAGAGGGACGTTGCCCGGGAAGTGAGGGAAGAATACCTGGACACCATGAGCAAAATTCTGTTCTCCTATTTTAAGATGTACACGAGTCGTCTAATGAAATTGCAGGTGGGTGCATAATGTGTCTTTTTATTAGATATGTTTCATGGTCATTATATTTAGGCCACTTAAATGAAAGTGGGCCTCTGGTTCTAGCGGTATTATTCCATATGGTAGAACTTTGAGATTTATCTGTGTTTGTTGAGAAATTTGATATAAAGCGATTAGTGGAGGTGTGTTGTTAATAGAAACAGAATTGGCAAAACAAGTCTGCCAAACAGGCTCAGCATGCTGTAGTCGATTTTTTGTTGGCAGAAGGTTGTTAGTAAAGTGCTATTTACAGTTGACTGTGTATGGGAATGGTTTTTGTAACCTATAGCAATTTCCCACTGGTGAAATAATGTTAATCATGGACATGTAGGCTGACGTACCTCGACTAGGTCGTTCATACTTAATCATCGATAGAAAAAAATCGTGCACTATCCGAAAATGGCACTTTGTGACATTGAGTTCTAAATGTTGATTCCACTACAAGTTGGCGACAGAACCGGGAAATCAGGGAATTTTATCGATCTGGAAAAGTCAGGGAAATTCGTAAAAATATCTAAAAATCAGGAAAAATTAGTAGTTATTTATTACTTGAGTTATTTATAAAAGCACAAGTTTTTGATTAGAGCAATTAATTTTTTATGATTTGTTAAAGAATAAAGATTTGAAGTAATATTTTGGCAGTTTCTCTTGTTTAAATCTTTGCTAAAATATATATTATTAGGTACGTATAATTATACTAAAGTTTTGAGCAAATATCATAATAACCTTCACTGTTAATATAAGTTAACTTGTGTTGCGAAGAATAGTTTTAATGTTTCTTAGAATTCTTATGCAGTTTTAGAAGCAAAGTATTTTGCTAAAATTTCTAGTATTTTTTACATATAAGAAATATAATATACTGTTTTAATATATATATATATTTAGGATGCTCATTCCATTTTTTAAAATTAAATTTCATGAAAATATAATATTTTTTTCATATTAAATAACTGTTAAAGGTGTTTTTAATAATGTATATTGTGCACATACAGTGATTCTGAGTAGGGAGAAAGCCAGGAAACTAATATAATTAGTAGCCATAAATCAGGGAAATGTTGTAAGATTAGTCAGGGAAATTTTTTTCTCAGTTTCTGCAGCCACCCTGCACTAATACCTTCTGCCATTAAAAATTAGATTACTTTCTGTTGAGCCTGTTTGGGATAATCCATAGCATTACTCGTTTTATTTCTCCTGTTTCTGTAAACAATACACCATCATTAGTTGCATTATTCTAGACTTTTCCTGAAATAAAGCAAGTCTGGAATTAAAATATACAGAGCCATCTTGCAGAGAAATCATTAACCACCTAACATTTTATTTTTTTCTGCCGTACTGTGTCCAAAAATAAGCACATTTTTTATAAGCAATTTTATATTCAAATTGATTTTATAAATTCAAATCAGTAGTCAAAACAGTTTCAAGTATTGATTTTATTCATTTTTGATAATTTTTAATTGCAGGGAAGAAAGGACCTAAAGACTGGTTTACCTAACCTAACCTGACCTAAAAATTGATTTATGCTTATTTTGCTATCCAATATTAATTATACTACTAGAGCCTTTTACCATGAACATTGCAAAGTAAAGAAAATGAAAAAGCCAGGGAAATTAGTAGAATGGCTTAGAAAAATGACCTGCCCAAGCAAAACTGTTAGGTGGTTAAGTTCTAGCATGCGGAATAATTCTGTTAGAATCACAGTCCTCTCTCATTTGGGTGACCCTTACACGTTTTTAAAAAAGACTGATTTCTCATTTGTTGATTTTTCAATTTCTTTAAGGCCTCTCATTATTTTTTAGTTTGAAGAAGTTGCTGATAGAGATGACCTGATGGGAGTGGAAGATACAGCTAAAAGAAATATCCTTTCAGAAAACATTGTGTTTTCCATGCTTGTGAAGACAGATCTATATTTACTGTTATCATCATCATTATTATTTTAGATTAGATTAAATGTCAAACATAAAATAATAAACCAGTGGCGAATGCAGAACTCGGGTCTGGGGGGGGGGGGATGCTGAGGTCAAAAAAAATTTTGTATCATCATGGCTTATATAAACCAAAACACTTTCTTTACAGACTTTACTCACCTGACAATAAGAATCATAAAGAACACTACAATACTTCGATAATTTAATAAAAAATACTATGAAATAACTAGCCAAAAGATGTTTTCGACCGCATCAACGCTACAAGTACAAGTGGAATGACTAGAAAAGTAGGAAAATTTTCGAGCCTGTCTAGCCAGAAAGCAATGTTGTCACGATTTTATTACTATTCTTTTAAAATGAAAATTAAGATCAAACGAAAACAATATTGTCGTTCTTAATATTTTTTTTTTAAAAAAAAGGAAATTAGATCAAGAATTCTGGTTTAGCTCTGGGAGGCTGCAACTATTGGATTCGCCACTGTAATAAATATTTCAAACAGGAGCAGATCAGGCAATAGGCACTTTTTCGCTGTATAAACTAATAACTAATTTATTAAATTTTTCATGTAATATTTAAATCCGTCAATAGTCTTGAATTTTCCTTTTAGAGCTTTCAGTATTTATGGGAAATGCAGGGACATCATAGATTATAATTTACAGCACCTCCAAGGTTACAGTGATAAGTTGTCATCGATATCTGACCTAATTATTCTCATTTGCTGTGAAATTGTTATTTTTATTTCATAAATTTAAAAAAACATGTAAGTAGCCCAATAAAATTTAACTTGTAACGATTTTTAATACAGCTGTGACATCCCAAACCACACTTTTGTTTTATAATTGTTTGGAAATAACTGAATTTTTGATAGTTTAGATTTGTGAAGTTACCATAAATATTGCTAGAAAACTCGTAAATATATAATGCATATGCTCAAAATTTAAAAAATTCTAAGCTCAATCCAATTAAATCAAATACCATAAATTTATCTGTATGTTAGGGTGCACTTTTTTGTATTATTCATAAATTTTGTTTTTCATTCAATAGCCATGGGGTTTTTTTTATGCTTTAGTCTGTTTATTTTTTTTTTATATTGAACACTGTTCTAAATATAAACCATAGGTATAAGGTATATGCTTGAATTCATATATATTTTTCCTATGCAATCTTATTTAAGTTAAAAATTTTTGAAACAATAAGTTTTAATTTATAATCTTATATATTTATATTATTAATTTATATTTATTATTAATTTTTATTCAAAAGTAAAAAACTTGAAAATGACATTGCCATTTCTAATAAGTTAATAATACACTAATTCAAAGCAATGTAGATATTGAATTAAACATTTTTTAATTTCAGACTTTTATACTATCAGCTTTTTATTTGTTTTCATGTTTTAACACTTTATGTAAATTCTAGTCATGGATTTCTGTTTGTAAGATGTTGGTGATCTTGTTTATTAAGGAGATTGTTTCTTTTTTAAGGAGATATGTATCGTGCATATATCATACTAAATATTTTATATTCATATCTATATGTCTATGATATGTATGATCATAAATCCTTTCAGCAATATTTAATGTTTCCATCTGTTAAATTGTAAAATCCCATTATTATTAATTTTTTTTATCCTTGAAACCTTAACTCCATATCTTTTGAAATCAGAATTTCTAAAGCCCCGTTTAATTTCCCCCCCAAAATTTAGTTATTTGTTTTTCATAAATTTGTATAAGTAAATCAATTTGGAAAAAATCTTTAACTTGTTTTAAGTATATTTTCTTCTAAACCATCACTGAAGAATCGTTCTACTGTGTTTACAGTGGGCAACAGAGGCAATGTTTTGACAACTGAATTAGAAAGTCAAATCATAGTCCCACATTCAGCTCAAAAAAATGAAACCAAAGTAAGTTAACAATTTTATTTATCATACAGTGATTCATAAGATAATGCTTTAGAATTGCTTTTTTCATGTCTTGCTGCTAACAAATTCGATGTTCTAAGACATCTCATTTCTTTTAAACACAACTTTACTTAAAATAATTTGTTAAAGATGCAGTATATTTAGTTGAATTAAGTATTCTTGGCATCATATGGAACTAGTGCACTTATAATTCTTCTTGTTTCATCTGATAAAACAAAATGACTTTGTGGGAATGTCTTGTAACTAAAGTTTTTCTTTTGTTTCTTAGCTTGCCTGTACATTAAATACAGACTTAATGAATGTCAGCAATTTCTTTAGTTTTTGCAAGAAAGTAAAGCTTTTTTTATGGTACAGAAAAGATTGGAATCATTTATGCACACCTAACCTTTTTCCTTTAAATATCTACACTATTAAAATCCGATTGTATGTATGTATGTTTGTATGTCCGGCTATCTTCTCACGAACCGCCGAACGGAGAAGTGCGCGGAAAGTACCAAAAGATGGGGAATAATCCAGGGAAGCCATTTCGGCCATTTAAATTTCGAAATTACAATTAGTGAAAAAGATATTAATTAAAAACTAATTCACAACAATGCTTTTCATTGTTTCGGATACTTTATAACAATACTTTTCATTGTTGCAGCGCAATTCAAAATACATTTTATTGTTGAAGTTGTTTACTTTAAAGAACATTGTTATGACAACAATAAAAAAGTGACGCTGACAGAAATGAAATATGTATTGTTGGAAGTGCATAAATTCTTTTTTTTGATCCCGTGATATGTCAAACAGAATCATTTTAACGAATTTACAGGCGTGTTTTGTTTCTGTAAAGTTATGTGCCGAAAGATAGTGATTAGTTATGTCAGTGATTTTAATCATTATTCATTGATTTGATCAAGTTTAAATATTTCTGGTAGCTGCTATTTTAAGCTGATATTTGGAAGTCACTATTTTTGCTTTGTTCAATTCTTGCTTTTTCCGATGCCTAAAAGAAAAAGAGAATTTACACGGGATGCTGCCCGTAGACAGCAGGCAATTAGAAAACGTGAAAGGAGAGTTGCTGAAACTCACGAAGAAAGAAATTATGGCACAACGTAGTCTGGACAGAAGAGAGGAAGAAACAAAAGAGGAAAATAATATCCGATTGTCAGAAATGGCACAACGTGGCCAGAAGAGAAGAGTGGAAGAAACAGAAGAAAAAATAAATAGGCGATTGGTCAGACAAGACATGCCACATGACCTCAAGGAATGACGCATTATTCGAGATAGCCCATTAGAGAAATTTTTATCATCTATCCTATTAAAATGTGAACGTCAACAGATGTATGTATGTCCTTCTATCTTCTCACGAACCACTGAATCCTGAAAATATCCGTAAGTACCAAAAGATGGAAAATAATCCAAGGAATCCATTTCAACTATTTAAATTTCGAAATTGTAATTAGTTAAAAAGATATTAATTAAAAACGTCAAAATGAATGAATTGACGTGCTACCCTCTATTGGCAGCATGATGAATTCATTCACGGCGGATTCTTTTTTTCCTTATTATTAGTTTTCGCATCCGGTGTTGCATTTTTTTATTTATTTAACGGAAGTTGGTATTTCTTTTTGATCGAGCTTCTGTGTTTGGGTTTATTAACAATGGACACAAATCGTTTTCCTGCATTCCTTTCTTTTTTTGACGTACGTTTCGCAACATTTACGTTTGTTGGGGGAAAATATTTCTTCATTTTTATCCGTTTTTTTTTTCATTATTATTCAAATACAGGCAAGTCGAAAATATATGTTTCTGGTGTTTAATTTATCAGTTTGGTGTACTATTAAATCGTTTATCGTTTCTGTTTTTTATTTCGTTTTATTTTTTCTTTTGCAAAACAAATAGCATGCTCATCTGTTTTAATTTATAAGCATAAGAAATGTCGCGTTTTCATTCAGACCAAACTGCTTTAATGTAGTAAAAAGGCTAGAGCTGAAAGTTTTAATCCAACAAGAGAAGATTCAAAACAGATTTACATTTGTTGGGGAAGTTTAGTGACAATATTTGTTGGGAAAAAAACAGAGGCGGGCATATGAAAAAATGTGGACTCCGAGAAACGCGGGGTTATTAACTATAAGGTAATTAAAAGGTTGGATTTAAAAATTTTAATTAAACAATATAGGATTCAAAGGAAATGTTTGGGGAGAACGTAACGTTTACGTTAGCGACAATATGTGTAAAAAAAATAAACCGGAGGCAGGCATATGAAAATTAGTAATAAAAAGACTAGATTTGAAAGAATATTTACATTTCTTGGGGAAAGTAAGTTACAATATTTGTTGAAAAAAAACGGAGCCGGACATATGAAAAAATATGGATCCCAAGGCCACACGTGATCTCACTTCTCTCCTCCCGGGAATATCCCATTATTCAAGATTGCCCGTGCAACGCCGGGCCATGCAGCTAGTAGCTTTTGTATTTAGTGTTTTTAGTGCAGGGTTCGTATGCTCCTTGAAAACTCCTTAACAACTCCTTGAAAACGATTTTCATTTTCAAGCACTATGGAAACTCCTTGAATTTGGGTTTTACCCCTTATAAACTCCTTGATTTTTAACATTTCTTTTATTAAATGTGTACTAAGTTTCACTGATAGAAAGGATTTTAAATCGCCACCGTATCAATTACCCAGTTTTTTGCGTTGCTCTTTCTACGATTTGATGTTCATCTCCTATCCAAAATTTAATAATTGGTTTGAAGTGCCAATCAGTAATAACCAAAACAATAGAATGGTGTGAATTGAGAATGTTATTTCTCTTGGATTATTTGGAAAAGTTAACTCTATTTCTTTAAATTATAACATATGGTTTGTTGTAAAGGACATATATTGTGATGGTGGAGTTGAAGGAAAATAGATACTATTAATCAATTTTAGCTAAATTAGCTTTAATAATCAAGAAATTTTGTTAATTTTATTTTCTTCATATAAGCAATGAAAATAGCAAAAAAAAAGTTTCTAATTTCTAAATCCATGTCTTTCTTTGCACCTCTATATTTTAAATTCTGCATCACTGTGCACTACATAAGGTGCGCAGTGAGGCATGGAAATTATTTAAGAATTTAAATTCTAAAAAAAATTAATGGAAATAGTTTTTTATTTCAGAAATCGTAAATCATGGTATGTAATGAACTATTTGAACTTTTGGGGTAGTTGTATAATTTTATAAAAAATTGTGTGTCTAAGCGGCACCACTCTACTTTCATATAAATAGATTTAACATGGCATTCTTGGATAAATCAGCTTAGTAAAAACTTATAAAAGAAATAAATATAACCACATATATTTGAGTTGTTAGCAATGTTTTAAATACTCTTAATATTATTTTTGTGTGCTTTAAAAAGGGAACCCTGTTTTTATGCGTAAATATTGACTCCTTGAAAATTTTGAAAATACTCCTTGAAAACTCCTTAAATACTCCTTGATTTTTAATTTTAAAAATCAGTAAGGAAAACTCATCAAAAATTACAATAATAGCATATTATATGAATTTTTTTTCAAAATTTTTATTGGCTTTGTTATTTTCAGTGCTATATTACATTTTTTTATATTGCAATAACTGAAATTTGTTCCATAAATTGCAACACTTATAGCATTACCTCTAATTGCAGTGGTTATTATGTATTAAAGTTCCTTTTTTGTATTTGTACTTCTCATTATATGGCTTTCTCTTCTTGTTGCTCTATTAGATGTTCTTATTTTGAAAATTCCCTTTGTACTAAGCACAATTGTTATCCTTTCAGCATACATTTGAGAGCTTGTTCAGGAGTCAGCAATATGCCTTAGTAGACAACGCCTGTCGAGAGTACTTATTTATCACAGAATTCTTCATGGTTTCTGGACGAAGTGCTTTAGAACTATTCAATTCAGTCATGGGAAAAACTCTGGCCATGTTTTTGGTAAGATATGTCATAACATACTGTGATATATTTATAGATATTATAACTATGAAAATAGTTGACTATCTAATTTAGATGGTGTTGCTCTGGTTAAAAATATTTTCATGTCTAATATTTTATATGAAAATATTTTTTATAAAATATTATAAAACAAAAATCTTATTTTCAATTTAATATTTTAACTTTATTTTTAATTAAAATGAGAATATCAGGTGTACCAAATAGTCTTTAACTTGGAGATTGTACTAAATGATTTTTAAAAATCACCAAAAGTTAATCGGTTGCATATGTTTGTTTACTATCGCTTGCTATTTAATGGATACTGTCAGATACAAACAAGGCTGTTTGAATACTAAATTATTTATTTTATCTGTTAATCTTTAATGTTTATTTTCAAATGCATACAATATTTTCAAACAGAGGAGTATTTGCAATTTTCAAAAATGATTGTATGAAAATTACTTATATTGGATTTAAAAATGTGTTGATCAAAAGGAATATTAAACAAATTCTGTCCTAATGCTTTTATTTTATATTTTACAGAAAAATACTGATCAGTATGTTCAGGACTGTTATGATTCAATAGCTTTATTTTTGTGCATTCACTTAATTCATAGATATCAAGTATTAATGCATAAAAGAGATGTTCCTGCTCTGGATAAGTTAGTATTGTCTCATCTTAGTCAATATTCTTTCATTTGTGCATGAAATCACATTTATTAATTTGCTTATAATTTTGTTTGTTACTTCTATACAGGTACTGGGAAACACTTTTACAAATATTTTGGCCTCGATTCGAATATATATTACAGTTGAACATTGAAAGCATTCGAGATTGTGATCCACAAAAGTTTACTAATATTGATAAAAGACCCCATTATGTAAGTTTTATTTATCACACATTGCTTTTAGAAAACTTTTTTCAGTTTGTAATATACAAAAGAGTACATATTTTAAGTATTTTTAAAAATATTTGGGTACTTTTAAAAATTTATATTTGATGTACATAATTTTTATTTTTTGCTGGCATGAATTTTAGTTAATGTGTTTGTGTTTAAAGATATATTCTTTAAAAATGTATTGAAGTCATTGTATGAGCAGAAAGGTATATGAAGGAAAATGTATTGAACTAATTGAAAAGTCTAAGCTATTGTTGCATTTGAATAGCTTATACTTTTTCCAAATTATGAAAAAATAGAAATGGCTTTAAGTATCAATATCTGGATCTAGGGTAAAGAGAGAAATTTTTTTTAACTGTTTAAAAATTCGTACTTCTGCTTTTCTTTTTTCACAGGTGGTTAGCTCTTGTGGCCAGGAAAATTTCATTCAGGCGAACTGATTTCTTTCTGGATATATTACTATATATTATATCTCATCCTTGCTTGCATAACCTATGTAATTTTATCTATTTTATGTAGGATTTTCTCAAGCTATTCGGGTCTATTATTTTATCAGATACTATATGACACTTTTGATTAACTCGGTAATACACAGCCTCCTATTTATAGGAGAGTTGCATTTCACTCTGTGGATGAGCAGAAGGCATTTTATTGTTTCTTTTTTGCCTTTTTTATGAAGTCAATAGGTATTACCAAACTCCTGAACAGTTTCCAGCAGGTAAATACAACCATTTAGCCAGATTTTGAAGTCAAAGTGTCGTTGTTTTGAAATTTTTTTATTTTTCCTTCGGTTTATTTTTGAGATAATGCAAGGAATTAGAAAGTGATTGTTATTTTTTTGTTATTGTACTGTATTTCAACAATCTTGAATATTTATGTGAAAAAAAGTTTTTAGAAATGATTTTTTGCCGTTTTTACTTTCTCGTATACAAAGAGAAAGTATTGTAATCGTCAAAAAATTCGAACTCGATATTTTGACGAATCTTCATGGTTTATAGATATCCCTGAGTCCGAAAAACACAATTTTGGAATTATTTCTGTCTGTGAACACTATAACTCGAAAACTATTAGAGCTACGGGGATGGAATTTGGTATGTGATCTTTGCACATAATTTTTAGGTTTCTATCAAATTTTGGACAAAATCCATGTACAGGAAGTTTGTTTGTCCGCGTTCATGTGAACACTATATCTCAAAAACTTGAATAACTAGATAGATAAAATTTGGTAAGCAGTTTTATCATCAGGAGTGTAGGTCCTTATAATATTTTGGGCCTAATCCGTCAAAGGGTTGACTGTATGTTGATCCGTATGATCGCATACTTCTGAAGACAATGTCTTCTAAAAGAAATGACTTAGATAAATGAAATTTTGTATGTAGTCTTGAAACCCTAATTGTAGATTTGTCTCCAATTTTTGTGTAAATCGGTTAAAAAAAAGGTGTTGAAATTACCTATACGTTTCTTTCCCCCCCCCCCCTCTATTCTATGGAGAAAAAAAAGTTGCAAACGCTGGAGCTAGTGTTTTCCCCACCTTAGGGAATACTGCACGCTTTCTGGTGCGCAGTGTATTTTTTTCCCCCACCCATGTTATTCTTATGCGAGAAAGTTTCGAGAAGGCCACTCCCTCTGGTTTAAAAGTTGGTTTTTTTTTAAATAAAAAATAAAAATTTCTCTAATTTTAATTTTACTTCACATTTAACTTAGTCTTGGTGTTTTAAATGTAATTTTATAGAAATTTATTGAAATATATACTTTAAATTAATTTGGGTGTTGAGTTAAGACTAGAAACATCCTGAAATCTTTATCGTCCACTTAAAAATTGCTCCTTCCTAGTAACAACATCAGATGTGAAATTTGCTTTAATTTATTGCCCTGGAAACTGGGCTTAACCCATTTTCCATAGCATAGGAAAAAGGAAAAGTGTTTTCATTTTCTGGATATTGATAAAACTGTGAAGATTGCAACTATTTTACAACTATTTTCTTCATGCTTTACATTTGTTAATGATGGCAATTTATCCATTAAACTCTATATGTAATTTTTTTATACTCCCCTCCAGATTGCGGAGGTTTCATTGCAAACAACCTTTGGTTTTTTTTTAACAATTCTATTGGGAACTCTGTGGGCTTTTATTGGCTTAAAACCTTATTGTAGGCTGGCCAATGTGAGTACTCGAACTGGAACCATTATCCACTATAAATATTTATCGAGTAAAGATAAATTTATTAGTGATTTTTGTGGAGAAATTCTTGTCTTTTTTGGAACCTCTGTTTTTTTAAATTGTTGTTGCTGATGAAGAATTAGTAATTTGTTGATTTCTTGATAAAAATTCCAATTGTGATAATTCTAAAAGTACTACTCCACACTTGTATTTGACTGCATTCTAAAAATTGTATTTTATATAAATAATTCCAGAATCATTAAGTGCTGTCAGGTTCTTTTGTAATACAAGTTTCAATATAAACAGGAAAGCACAGACATTTATTCTGTATATTATTATATACAGAATAAATGTGTGGAATTTATTCTGTTTTATTATGTTTTGAATTCACAAAATTGTTGCAATAGCAAGCATCAAGAATTTAATTTAATAGTAACTGACCTTATATGCCATTAGAACTTTTTCTCTAGATCTCTCTTATGAATCAAAAGTATGTTATTTTATTGGCTATCAAAGCTTATTTTCTACTGACCATAACAGCTGACTGCATCAGCTAGTGAAGTTTATTTCAATCAAAGCAGTCAAAAGTTAACCACCTTTGCTGCCCAGCAGAACTTTTGCACTGCAAATAACAAACCTTCTACATCAACGTAGAGAATTGACTTTATGTCTGGTTTAATGCTTTTTATATCTTATCAAGGTGCTTATGATTTTTGTTCATTATAAAGATGTTTGCATCGCTTCCAGGAAAAGCATTATGTCGACCAAAAGTACACTCCACACATATTCACTTAAATCACTGCTTGGGTATACTATTACCTAGCAATAACAGGGCCCATATATGCTTTTTTTTTTCTTTCTTTTTTCCATTCCAGGTTTACCCCTGGGGTTGGGGTCGCGAGGAGCAATATTTAATGATGTCACTAAAAATTTTATTTTCCATTTCAGATTACAAGGCGATATGCAGAATTTTCTGCTGCAATTGTTGGAATAAATGAAAATTTTCCTAGTGAGCGTGTTGCTCGGCTTTTAGCTGCATTGCAAGTGGAGGTGGAGAATTTCATCTTGCGCATGGCAGCTGAATTCCCAGAACATAAAGATCAACTAATCTTTCAAATTAACAACTACGACATGATGTTGAATGTTCTGCTTGTAAGTTTGTTTAGTTTTAAATTCTACACTGCATACTACTTCCACATTATACAGCGTGTCCACACTTATCGTGGTCTAATAGCTAATTTCTAAACCGTTAGAGATAGACATATAGTTCCAATTGCAAAAAAGTTTTAAATGAAGGGAAGAATTATATTTCATGCTTTTCGAGTCACTAAATGTATTTCTGAAAATGTTACAAATTCTAATTTTTTATACAGCCCTCCAGTCCTGTCAGTCATATTTAGTAAAATATTCTTCACACACTAACATTTCAAACAAAAATGTTCCACTCTTCTGCGACTAAAACTAACCAAATTATGGAGCTTTGAATTTCATAATTTTAAACCAATCAGCGGCTTCGGCGAGTAAATGTTACGCACTGATTGGTGGATCGTCTTCGAGGCGGCTATTGAAATGGTGTAAAGTGGTCTAAGTCGGCGATGTTCAAAGCTCAAGAACTCGGTCAGTTTTAGTCGCAGAAGAGTGAACTTTTTTTGTTTAAAATGATAGTGTATGAAAAATATTTTACTAAATATGACTGATAGGACCAGGGGACCATATAAAAAGTGAAAATTTGTAACTTTTTCAGAAATGTATTTATAGACTCAAAAAACATAAAATATAATTCTTCCCCTCGTTTAAAGTATTTTTCCAATTGGAACTATATGCCTATCTCTGATGGTTTAGAAATTAGCTATTGGACCAAAATAAGTGTGGACACCCTGTATATATGAATCAATTGATGTTAAAAGGGGACTTCTGCATTCTTGGTGGAAATTACATTTTTATTTTCGTGTTTAATTTTCTGAGGGTGAATGCATCTGGTTTAAGAACGGGGCTTCTTCCATTAACGACCACGTTTTGGTACAGCATCTACGTTTCCATGTGATGTTAATGGAAGGCTTCTTTGCAGAAGAGCCCTTTTAACTTCAATATAGCAGTTCTCTGCTGGATGGCAGAAGTCCCCTTTTAACATTAATCGATTCATATATTAAATAAAAAATTTAATAACAGTTTGAATTTTAATTAACTTGCAAATTTGAACTGAAATATCTTCTCGGGACATCATTAGATGTCACTAAGAATGTATGCAATGAGAGAGGGTGTAAAAAGGAAATTGTTTAATGTCACTTCCACTCTTTTTCAAAATGTCTTTCAAAAATAGCCACGTTCAACCTTAGATACTATTTTTATTGTTAAAAGTTGGCATTTATGTGGTGAAAATGCCACACTATTTCTACGGAAGTGGTCATCAACATTAAAATCTACCTCACCCATTAACCATTGAGTTTGGAACATGAACATTTTTATTTTTAAAAGTATGCAAATCAAATTTATCAATATCCAAATCATTATCTTTTCCTTTTCATTGGCCACCTTGTTTGCTTGATATTAATCCATGTGATTTTTGTCTTTGAAGTCGTATGAAAGAGACTTTATGATCGTCAAAAATGCCGTAATTGACTTTCATGAAAAATGAATGTTGTCTGTAAAGGTGACACAAAAGAAAAATGATTTGTATCCAATGCATTTTTGACTAGATTGTGGTGTTGCATTACCCCTGAAGGTTCCGACTTTGAAAAAATTATCCATGAAATTCCTTTTCTACTTTCCCACTGAATATCTGCCGTGTATGGGGGCCTGTTGCATGTTAAATCATACGTAGTGGCCGAATGTCCTCCCGTTGGTATGGCGTGGAAGTTTGGAGAGGGAGTACCTGCTCAGGTGTCGTCCTCGCCATCTGACTGCAGTTCAAAATTATTAGGTCCATCCCAAAATAGCCCTCGTGTTGCTTCAAAACGGGACATTAATATAACTAAACCAAATCTTTACTTTCTTTTCAATAAATCGAAGTTTTTAGTACTGTCTTGCAATGACTCAAAAGGGAAGTTCAAAGTTGAAGGTTGATTAAAACTGACACTGTAAAATTTTATCATTAAAAAATTTTGTTATTTTTTTCTTAAATTTTAAAATGATTAAATAATTACATTGGACTTAATTAGTAGATCGTGATAGATCCACCTCAAAAAGTACGAAGCCATTCGAGCAGATTAGTTAGATATGAACAAGAACATGTTAGTAGAAAATATAAAGTCTATAAGCAGAAGGCATTAAAAAAATAATACATTTTTTCACTGATTTTTTTTTCACTCTTTTTTTCACTTCACTTTCTGCAAGCTGTAAAATATATACAAAATATCTGTTGATGGCTATGGGCAAATATTGTCATGATTAATTGTTTTTCCGAAGAAATGGCAAAAAAAAAGATGAATTTCAAACAGTCAAAAAAAGTTTGTTAATGCAGTAAATATTCTACTAAGGTAGCAATTTTTTATCGAAAAGGCATTTATTGCCACATCTATGAAGTATGTCAATAAATTGGACAAAATTGGAATAAAATAATCGATTTAGGTTAGAAAAGCTATAATAAAGTATAAATCATATAAATAATTAATTTTGTTATAAAGTAATAAAAATTTTATCGTTACTACTGTTTCAGAGTATTTTTGTAAATTGTGGTCTTATTTGTTTACTATATATAATTAAAACAATTGGCAAAATCAGAGCATGAGTATTTCAGCCCCAACCACTGGACCCATTTCAATAATTTTATTTCATATGGAAACTTATGATCTTTAGATATGTCATTAAGGGTCGCTTGCCCAAAGCATCCTCCATTTTGAAGAGAAATCGAAAAAATACTTCTCCACTATACATTCTTTACGGGGGAAAACATTGATAGAGTCCCCCAGCCTAGGGATGGCGATTATTGCGAAAATAACTGTTTTTCGGTTATTCAGGTTTTTTTCACCACCAGTTTAACCTGGCAAAATAACTGGTGTTCGTTTTTTTTTTTTTTTTTTTAATGCCATTTGTAGATAATTTTTTTTATTAATATTGATTTTACAGGAAATCAATCCATTGGCCAATATTTATCTGTCCATAAAGACTCTTTCACTAATCCGCCAACCAACAGACAACTCGAGAAAGCGGTTGTCGTTGATTGGCCTAAGATAATGAAATTCAAAGCTTCATAACTTGGTCAATTTTAGTCTAAATTGAGCCTATCTTCCGATCCGATTTTTTTACCCGGTTAGTGGATTTTAAAAAAATAACTGGTTATAACCAAAGCAAAAAAATAACTGAAAAACTGGTTAACCGGAAAAAAAAGCTGTTTTCGGTTAAAACTGGTAGGTTTTTCCCATCCCTACCCCAGCCCCAAACCACTAGATCGGTTTAAACAATTTTTATTTTATACGAAAGCTAAGACCCCAAGATATGCCACAATAGTCGCATGCCACCCACCACCCTCCATTTTGAGATATATGGCAAAATAAATTTTGGCAGAGTCCCTCAGCCTCTACAACTGCCATTTTATTCCCCCAAGTTACAAGCATAGCTAAAGGCTATTAATATTACGGACGAACTGCTGGTCACCAAATGCAGCTAGTTATATCTTAAATTATATTATTTGTTTCTTGGGTTTTGTTAATATTAAGCAATATAAGGATGTAAAGTTTCTAGGTTAATGAGGAATGTTAGAACAGGTTGATTTTTGCTTACTAAAATGTTTTGAAGAAATGGCAGAGGATAACAAGCTTTTGATTTGCAGTATTTATGACCTTTGCCAATATACTTCATAAGTGATTTACATGTATATAAACGTGCCTCTCTCAGAACAAAACACTAGGTGCACATTTTTTCCCAGTTCAAAATAGGTGAATATTTTTTGTACTTTTAATGTAGGTTTTGTATTTTTGTTTCAAAGAAAGTTTTATTTTATGTTATCATCAATTAATAAATGGTTAAAAAATAGCATGCATTGTGGAATGTTTTATAGTAATTTTATGATTTATTGTACAAAAATATTTTGAAATGTAAGATAGATTATCAATTTAAAAAATATACAAAAATTCGTAATAATCAATATGTACTCAGTACATAGCAGCTTATTTTATGAGTTGTTCATTTTATGAGTATAAGGATTTGGTATAATAACTTTGAAACAGTTGTAAAATTTGAGTTACAGTTTGGTATTCTAAAGGAAAATAGTCTAGCTCAAAATTTTTCAATGAAAAATTTCTTAACTAGTAGTGAAATGAATTGATTTCATATAGTAGTTGGTGAATATTATGCAACACAGACAGAACGCCGCCCCATGTCCCTGCAACCATTACAGTTGTTGCACATGGGTGCAACACAGACAATTAAGTTACTTTTTATATTTAGTAATTTTGAAATAATATCTAAATTTTCCATTTTATACATCTGTTAGGAAAGAACAAAAGAAGATTCGAGAGAATCTGAAAGCTTCAAGGATCTCCTCAATGCTAGAATTTTGGAATATGTTGAAGAAATTCTTTCTCCGTATTTTGGTGGAATGATGACCTTTGCTAAAGACTGTGAAAAATATTTGGAACGAGGCCAAATGGATAATTTGAAAAACGAAGCCGGTACGGATTATTTTTGATTTTATGCTCATATTTATAATTTCTTTTGCCCTGTTTCAAATGGATCATTTTGTACCAGTTATACAAGGTGAGCACAGAATTGTTCCTTGAGTACAAAAATTGATCGTACAAACAGTATTTATAGTACAAAATGATTCATTCGAACTTACTTACGTCTTACTTATATCGTAGTGATAAGACCAATTGCCTTAGTAAATTCCAACGTGCAGCCCCTTTGTAGCTTAAAAATTGTGAAGGGGTATTTTAATACTTTGCAAGTGTTGTCCAAGATTGTTCTTTAACACTAGACTTCAGTTATCCTAGCCTTCAATGTTTCAATATCAGGAGCTAGTATGGAAAGACTCTTTCCTCCAGTAGAGGCAGCGGTGGCCTAGTGGTCAGCTTTGGAGCCGGAGAGTTCCAGGTTCGAAACCCGATTCCATTGAAGATCTGTTGTGTTTTGGGCCTGTTGCACTTTAAATCATACTTAGGGGGCCAAACGTCTCCTGTTTGTGTGGTGTGGAAGTTTGGAGAGGGGGTGTCAGCTCCGGTGTCGTCCTCGTCATCTGACCAAGATTCAAAATTATGAGGTCCATCTCAAAATAGCCCTCATGTTGCTTCATAACAGGACGTTAATATAATTACACTAAACTAAACTTTCCTCCAGTGTAGCCCTAAAAGAAGAAATCCAAGTGGAGTAATACAGTTTGACCTCGAAAATCCGGACTTTTAAAATCCGAAAACCGGACGATTTTTTTCAACTCGTGACGAGAAAAAAATTAGCTAAATAAGTTTTAAACTAGAACGCTTGAGGCAAGATGCCGAAATTCCAGTCATTCTATTCATTTTAAAGTACTATTTTTTTGTCTTTGTATCATTTGTTAGTGTCTCTTTATGTTTTTATTGTTTAAAATGTGTTTTTATATGTAGTTGTTGGAATTGACATCAACGTGTAGATCAGCATATGTCTCGATTGGTTGTGCATACGCAAATGTCAGAGGCTTTACCAAGGCAACCATTTGCCATTGCCTTGCGACTCCCAGGTCTGCTCTGAAGACATTTGCACATGCTCGCTTAATTGTGATGTAACTTACCTACACGGTGACATCAGAATTTTGACATCTCTATTGATTTAAGTAAGATATCTAAAATCCTGAAATTTCCGAAATCTGGACCTTCCAAACTCCCGAGCAGTCCGGATTTTCGAGGTTGTACTGTATAAGGAGAGCATATGGATCATAGTTTTGGTCCATCTACTTCTTGGCACGTTGCCAGTGCTGCCAATATCATGGAACTTTTCATTCCATTGCTCTTGACATACGGAAATCTGCTTCTCTAACGATGTCTGAACTACTGTTGAATAAAAATGACTCATTGGTTTTCAGGAATCATTTGAATGTATTGCACCTTTCCCCTCATTGACACCATTTTGTTAAAAATTAACTTTTGATTAACTGCTTACCTTTATAAATTAATTGAACCATCTATTTGGTGAGAAAAAAAGTGTTTAAAGAGCAAGGACATGCAGCGATAAAAGTTTTATATGACTATCTTCAACCTTATTTTGTACAAATGTTTTGTAATCATGGCAAAACTCTGTGCTCACCTTATATGTTTTTTATAAGTGAAAATTTCAATTTATGATATCAGATGCAAATGGGGAAAAATTCTGTTTCAACTAAAACATAAATTGGTCAAGAAAAGTGTTCTATTCAAATGGAATTAATAAATCTTTGATTGTAAATCAGTTAGTTTTTCTAAAAAAATTTCGGACTTTCAGCAATGAAAATTTATTTATTTCGAGGTTTTATCCTGTTGAATGAGTAGTGCTACATAATCTGAAATAGATGGGGAAAAATTGTTTTTATCTGAATTTGTAGGAATAAATAATTTCAAACATTTTGAAAGGACCATTCTCACAAAAAGGTACAAATAGTTAAAAAATATATATATTTTACAAAAGTATGTAAAAAATCTTAAAAATTGCATGGATGTTTCCTTTTAAGCTTAATAAATACCCTTATATTAGTGGTCAAGTTTTCTATTTTATTTTTCACTTGTTTTTTTTTTTATTTTTAAATTTTTTTCTGTGTAATTGCCTTAACCAATAAAATAAATGGAATTCACCACTTTCATCAATATTTATAAATAAATATCTTTGATTGACTTGTGATAGATGCTAATGCAGTGTTGTAAAGTTTAAATGCATTTTAATGCAATAATTTCTGGATAGATTCTTTTTGTTCCAAAATTCAAGCCTTTGTCATGTAAAAATTAGTTTCATGACTTTATTTTCTCACCTTTTTATCCATTAGAATTAAGAGTGTTGTTTTATGGAGAAAAGACTAGAAACCCTTACATAAATCTGTTGATGAAAAGCTTGTTAACTCGTCTTAATTTTGGTAGTATATTTTTGTGTATCTATGATAAAAGTAGTACAGAATTTGTGTTTTTAAAGGCCTGCTTTTAACCAAATGTGCTATACTTGAATGTCTTAAGGCAAACAAATAGAAGCTTTCTTTAATTTTTCTCTTTTTAAGAAAAAGATGTACATGGATTATTAATACTCTGTCAGATATTCACATTTTTTGAATACATTAATGTTTTATTTGGATCTCTTTGCATAAAATTTGCAGATTTTCTTCTTATTCATTTAGACTAATTCTTTGAAATAATTTTTTTTCTACATAAATGACACTTCGATTATCCTAACTCTTTTCATAGTAATTATAAATTAAAGCATTATTTTAATGTAATCCTTGGTATGTAAACATATGTTGCTAATTTTGGCTTTGTTTCATTGATAGCTATGCTTTAAAATTGGTTTCTTTTCTTGGTGGGGCAGAAACTAAAAATGTTCTTTATTTTGTCAAAGAAGTAACTTTCCATTTCAACATTTCAGGTAGAGTGCCTGCTTTAGTGAAATCATTTAACAGCGGATGGAAAAAAGCAATGGATGAAATAAATGGAGATATAATGACAACTTTTACCAATTTTAAAAATGGCACAAATATCCTACAGGTATGAACAATACACAGGTTTTTTTCTCCCTCTTTTTCCCCTAGCTGATATAGCCAATGTTGCTTGGAATGAAAATATTTCAATGTCTTTCATTAATACAAAATTAGCTAATTAAATCAACATCAAGATATCTTCAAATTTTGCTCACAAATGACAAAGCACAATAAAAGTTACAGTTACCAGTATCAAATCAGCCGTTGATGGCTGTAAATGTCATATGCGTGAAAGTAAAAGTGTATTTCAACATTTGTGCTTATAAATAATCTTTTTAATATATATTTATATATATAGTATTTTTATTGTAAAAATACTTTTATATGAAATATTTTAATTAAAAGGAGAACATCAGTTGTGCCCAACAGCGTATAAATCTTGTAGCTTCTTGAAAAATTACGAACTCTACCAACCAATTTTTAAAAACCGTCGAAAGCCAATTTTCCCATAAATTGTTAATAATTTTTAAAGAATATACAAAATTTAAGTAAACATTGCAAGGGACAACTGGGAGGAAAATAAATAAAATTATTTAAAATAATTTTTCATTTAATAAAAATGGCAACACAAAGTATCAAATAATATTTTCTATATATGGAAACATAATTAATTTTTATTAACTGAAAACTAATTAATTACCATGAAACTCGCACTAAAACCTTCCTTATGTTTCTTGGTATTTGAAGAAAATCTACCAAGTAGTTTTGATTTCTATAACATACAAACTTTTTATGCAAATTTTCTATACATGGAAACATAGTTAATTTTTTATTAACTGAAAACTAATTAATTACCATGAAACGGGCACCTTCCTTATGTTTCATGGTATTTGCAAGTAAAATTTGAAGAAAATCTACTGAGTAGTTTTGATAGCATACAAACTTTTTATGCATTTTCACTTTTATTTATCAGGGTGGCTACAGAAACTGTGAAAAAAAATTCCCTGATTTCTCTGACTAAACTTACAACATTTCCCTGATTTACAGCTAGTATTTATATTAGTTTCCTGACTTTCTCCCTACTCAGAATCACTGGATGTGTACAATATACATTATTAAAAACACTTTTACCAGTTATTAAATATGAAAAAAATTAAATTTTTTATGAAATTTAATTTTAAAAAATTGGAATGAACATCCTGAAAAAACTATTAAAACAGTATATTACATTTCTCATATGTAAAAAATACTGGAAATTTTAACAAAATACCTTGCTTCTAAAACTGCATAAGAAACATTAAAACTACTCTTTGCAACACAAGTTAAATTATATTAACAGTACAGGTTATTGTGATCTTTGCTCGAAACTTGGAAAACAGTTCAATAATTAATTAGTGCTCTTTGCATGGGTACCAGAATAACATGTTGCAGCATCGATATAAAAATAATATAATTATACGTACCTAATTAATATATATTTTAGCAAAGATTTAAACAAAAAAAGAGAAACTGCCAAATATTACTTCAAATCTTTATTCTTTAACAAATCATAAATTAATTGCCCTAATCAAAAACTTATGCTTTTATAAATGAATACAAGTTTTTTAAAAAAAATTCCATTTATTATTACAAATAAGGCTAGACATAAGATACTAATTTATAGATAATAACTCAAGTAACAAATAACTATTAATTTTCCTGATTTTTATATATTTTTACGAATTTCCCTGGCTTTTCCAGATAGATACAATTCCCTGATATCCCTGTTCTGTCGCCACCCTGATTTATGTAGATAATGTGCTTTCTTTTTCAATTAAAACGCATATAAATGTGTTAATGAAATGTAGTTCATAAATCTCATTTTCAGACTGCTCTAACTCAACTGATCCAGTACTACCACCGATTTCAGAAGATTCTTTCTCAGCATCCATTCAAGAATCTACCTGTTCGCAGCGAGCTGTTGAACATTCACCACCTTATGGTAGAAGCTAAGAAATTTAAAACAAATTTTTAATTTTTTCATTGTAAAAAGTAAGCATATATTGTTGAGATTGTGGGCTTATAGTCTGATTTTTATTTAAAGGTTTGTATATTTCTTGTAAATAGTTGGGGAAATAAAAAAAACTTTTTATGGAAAACTTTGCATTCCCATTCATTAAATCCCAAATGTAAACATTCTTTTTATTATTGATTAGATATTTATACACAGAGCCAATGCCATTATGTATAGCATTGTTAGCTCAGCTTTTCGTAAGTATTTGATTCCTGTATATATTTTCTGAAAATATTAAACTTACCAAATCAATGGAATTGAGAATGCTTTGATTTTTTTATTTGGAATAAAACATGGATGAAAACAATTAATCAAGTTAAACTGATTTTAGGGTGACATTGGTTTTCCTGATATCATGGATCTTTGTTGGCGAACCTCATATTTTGAAAATTGTTTATTTATCTGTTTTCGCAAAACAAATTGTTGTCATGTAATTTTTTGAAAACTTTAATGTTGTACTTGACGTTAAGCTAAGGAATATTTTGTTTCCATGAAAGGTTCACATCACAGATGAAGAAATTAAACTGTTTCTAATTCAGATGTTGTACAGTTTAATTTTTTGAAATATTATGATAAATATGCTCAATTTTAAAACAAAGTACATATTAAATATAAAATGACAGCCTTAAGTATATAATTGTTGAGAATATTTCCTTTTCAATTGGAAAAAAATGAATTTCTAGATCTTGTCAAAGCAATATCAAAGAACACCGGACATTTTTTAAAAATTTTTCTCTGTAAAAGATCTCGACAGTAATTCCAATGAGAAACAAGAAAAAATTGTGACCTTCGATTTGTTAACATTTTGCTTTAGTTTCACTCTGAAGAGCAAGGGTGACTAGTACACAGGCACTGCAGAGCCAGGGGAATTTACGAAAGAAATGGCAATCACCAATTTAATTTTGCACATATCTAAATCCATCACCAACCTAACACCATTCCTTTTAGAGCTCTCAATCTTCAGAGGAAACTCATGGAAAAATATGCTCCTCTCTTCATACACAGAAAACTTTTCAACACATTGACTGCCAGTCATGTGAAGCCATGTTGATAGCTAATGCTGACACAGGATTAGGTTGTACCCATATGGCTGACTAACTTACTACAGTAAACTCTCGCTACGACGATAAATCCCTCTACAACAATAAAAATTTATGGTAATGGTGAATTTGCATAGAACATAATGTTAATCTCCCCTCAATATAACAATATTCTGTACAGCAATAAACCCCTATACAACATTTTTTTTTCCTCTGTAACAATATTTCATGGAGGATAAGCTAAATGGCGATGTTTCCAATGATGAAGAATGTGTTTTGAGACTTCAAAAGTCTAACTCAGCTTGAAGAAAAAAGTGGCAAAATGCCTGGAATTAACGTGGAAGAAAATGTAACAGCGAATGATGATCTTATGTTTTTGCAGCAGCTACTAAAGAAAATAACCCATTTCGTTTACGATTTTTTCTGTCCGAAATCGTCGAGGATGACGATACAGATCCATCGCAATCTTTACTGACATCCCAGGAAGCTCTTCAATCAGTTCAGTCCCTACAGGCATTTTTTTTTCAAGCCTTTCATCCACAAATGATCATTTTCATGCATTCTTTATGCAAACCTTGTTAGTTGCTTTAACAGTTAAAAAAAATGAATAACCAAACGAAAACATTGGATTTTTTTGATAAATAAGTTTCTCAGGTATGAGAAGTATTTTATTGTATAACTGAATCTTCAAATTTTTGTATGCCTTAACAAACATCACTCTGATGATACTTTTTTTTTTTGCAAAATGTATATTATTGTATTGTGTCCTCATTAAAACAACTAAAATTTTACTTTTTGATATCGTAATTATATTGCCTCTCGATATAGCAATACATCCCTCTGTAACAATATTATTTATTTCGTCCCCAAAGTATTGTTGTAACAAGGTATTACTGTATAAGAAAATAAATAACTCGTTATATTTTCAGTAAGTAAAAAATTCGAAACCACATACATTTACAACTAGTTTCTAACCTTCCTTCCATGCCAATACCAGCATATATCAGGGGCGATTGTGTTCCGGCATTTTGTTCATCCTTAATATCGGAATTCCGGTATTTTCTGATAAATCTATTTTTTAAAACTTAAGAGTGAGAAAGACTCAAACTACTATGGATTCTTCGTATTTTATACCCAATTTCGGCTTCTACTACGGACAACACAAATTATAATCCATACTACAGAAAATTTACTTTGGATTATGTTGAGGCAATCCAAATGAATTTTTTAGGAAATGCCATACCATAACTAAGAATAATTGCCTCACTTAAGAATGGTCCTACAAGAATTTATATATATATATTCATTAATGCTATTCATACAAAATGCTATTATATTTTTAATATTGTTTTTTTATCAATTTCTTTTCATGTGTGTTATAGAATGTCATTGAAGACTCATGAACTAAGACAAAATAAATTAAATCAACTTCTTATATGAGAAAGGCATATTAAAAATTGCATGCAAAAGTTGAATCTGTGCCGTAATGAATGAATTCATATCCGTCCCCTACACATAATTTTCCTGCTAAAATTTCAGGTATTTTTTCATGAAGCCACAATCACCCCTGATATATACTCAAAATGTAACAGAATAAATATTGAAATTTAGAGTTTCCCGCACCAGTGCATGATCGGCTCCTTGGCAATGATGCCACATCAACCGCTGGCGTGAGATCAGCAGTCAGTGTGTTAAGGAGTATTGCAGTTCCCAACAGCACCGATTTCTGGTGCTGTGCAGTAACAAAGCACATTTCACTGCACAGTTTGCAAAGGGAAGAAGATGCTGTCATAAATTCTTCCTTCATCTAGAAACATTAGAAGTGAGGTTTGAACATTTTTCTGCTGCAGAAATTTTTTTCACGAGCCCTAAATTTGAATATTAATAAAAAATGAAGTATAACTGATAAATAAAAATTAATTTTATAAAGTATTTTTGTGAATAAAAAAAGTAACACCCCTATATGTGTATTTACTTTAATCTTATATTTTCATAATTTTTTGTTGTCGTTCTTCTTATATTGACTAAATCTGTGAAGAAGAGTAAGGACTGCTGAAAGTATAATGAATTTTTAAAAAGTAAAATTTTAGTTTTATAAAATTTAGTAGACGTTTCACTCGCATTTAATTTTACTTTACTATATTCATTTGATCCCACATCCCAATTTTAGAGAAATTAATGTAGTAATTGATCCTAAGCCATATCTTAAATTTACTTATTTTTTATTAAGAAATGCATAAATTTCGTAGATAAACAACCCTATCAAATGGCCAACAGATTAGCAGGGGCGATTGTGTTCTGGTATTATATCGGAAATCCGGTATTTTCTTCATCCTTAATACCGGAATTCTGGTATTTTCTGGTGAGGGAGAAAGACTGAAACTACTACGCAATTTCGGCTTCTACTACAGACTACACAAATTATAATCCATACTACGGAAAATTTACTTTGGATTATGCAGAGTCAATCCAAATGATTTTTTTAGAAAATGGCATACCATGACTAAGAATAACTACTTCACTTAAGAATGGTTCCATAAGAGTGTATATGTATATTAATTAATGCTATTCATACAAAATGTTATTGTATTTTTAATATTGCTTTGTTATCAATTTTGATGGTTTCTTTTCATGTTTGTTATCGAATGTTATTGAAAACTCATGAACTAAGACAAAATAAATTAAATAATTTCTTATGTGAAAAAAGGCTATTAAAAATTGCATGCAAAAGTTGGATCTGCTCTGTAATGATTGAATACATATCCGTTCCCTACACGTAATTTTCCTGCTGAAAATTCAGGTATTTTTTCATGAAGCCACAATCACCACTGAGATTAGGATATAGTATAAATAAATAACTTTAAGCAGAGGTTCCAAACCTGTGGCACCAACGGCAAGTGGGCCCCTTACACATAAGTCAGTATGGGCCCCCAGGATATGTATACGAGAGGGAGTAAAAGGGAAAAATTCTTTTCCTAGCAAATGTCTTGTGCCTTTTCCAATACATTTTCCAGCTGCCAAGTGTGCGAGAGATATGCCCAATTCTAATAATAACGATTAACAACTAATAAATATTTAATTATCTATGATCTTTTTATATTTATTTAGATTTAATTTAGCTTAACAGTCCTAATTGTGTTTGAGGTGGGTTCTGTGTAATGCTGACCGTTATGTTCGTTTTTATTCTTTTACTCGGAATTTTCATTTCTCTGTTACGGTTTGTATCCCAATAGACCCGCTTTGATAGAAAATAATTCAAAAGAACTTTGTTTTCAAGGAGTTTAAAATCCATTTTTGAGATATCACAGCATATTTCAAAAGATATTATCGACAAATGATGTAATGAAATTTCAAAGCTAAAGATCATAAAGACTGGATTGAGAAGTTCATTGTCTGAAACGAATGTGGAATCTTATATATTGCTGTATATTGAAAACGAATACTTAGACGATTTGGATGCAGAAGTAATTATTGACAGATTTGCTGTCATCTAGAGAATTCAGACATCTCCCCTCTAAAGTAGTGAACAGTAAACACTTCTGTACTTTTGAGTTGATCTTTGACAGTAAGAAGTATTCTTTAAAAATATTGAAATCGGTAGATTGTTTGCACTTTATTTTTAGTTCGACTAAAAAACTCTCAAAGAACACTATAATTCCCAATTAAAGTTTGCTATATAACCACACAAATTATTTAAAATCCAATCATAAATTTTATTTATATTGTTATTTCTTGCTTCCAACAATATGTATAACACGTGCATACAGTAATTAGTAATTTATATAACAGAATTTTAGATTAGGAATAGATTGTGTTAACTTAATAATTTTGTTATATTTTATTTATAATAAATAAAATTATATATATGATAGTATTGTAGATGCGAGTGAGCCGATATCGATTTCTGGCAATCACTATATTCAGATCCAGTTCACCGCTGGGCATGCATACCCCCAGGGTACGCAAAGGACCGGTTGGGGGTACACGAATTCAAAGTTGTTAATGGCAGAAATAAAAAAACATAAAGGGACAAAAAAAAAGTTACAGAACTTTGTTTTTCCAAGTGAATACTTGCCATTTTAGTAACACTTGGATAGTTGATTATTATGAATTGCAATTTTTAAATATCCTTATAATAAGTTTAAATGAAATTATTGCAATACTGGTTTCATTTGCTTTGACGTTGAACTTGTACTATTGTAAAAATGGAATTAAATTGTTGAATCAAAAATAAGCCTTGAAAATGATATTAATAGAGTCATTTGATTCTTAAACTAACCCAAGCCCTTAACATTGTTGATAGAAACTTCGTTGCATAGACAAATGGTTGGGGGAAGGGGGTAGATATGACAGTAAGGGGGTACACAAAAACAAAAATCATCGGGGTACGCAATGGAAAAAAAGGTTGAAAACCCCTGCCTTAAAGGATTAACATGAAAGAAATGACATGCTTATGTCTTAATAATTTACATTACAACAAGCAGCCCAGTTTACCCACTTCATTTGAAATATTTAATGCAATTTATTTTATAAGTAACACTTTCATGGTTCGTAAACACATTTTCGACTTGCATAAAATTCCAAGCTACCTAGACATTATAGAACGCATTATTTACATAACTCGAGGGATGACTGCAATTTGATGCAATAGATTAATTTCTGTTTGATGCTGCAGATTGGAGAATAACAAAATTCCTTTATTTCAAGTATTATTTCATTCACTTATTAACCAATTTTTCATTTTGTATTCTTTTAAAAAGCTAAGTAAAAGAAAATAATATGGTAAGTATTAAAAATTATACAAAGTTATAGACTTCAAATGGTAATTAGAACACAAAGTAAATTTAGGAATCGCAAACACTATTCTTTTTACACACTCATTTAACTCGATTTGTTTCATGTTTATAAAATTGGAATTTTGTTATCGATTTTTCAACTTCTTCCCTCATGTATTAGTTTTTAAATTTTGTTCATTTGTTTATTCTCAGTGAAAATATACTACATGTATAATATTTCCAGAACTTAATTATAACTTAATCTATTAAACATACATAACTCATTTCCACGGATTCCGGCTTTTATGGCATCGAATTTTATCATTCTTAATTTTCTTTTATATAATAATTCTACAATATTTTTAATATATCAAGGTCTTTTTGTATGAATTTATTTATTGTTCAATTAATCATACTTATTTTACTTTTCAGTATTTATGTTTGGCATGATTTATTATTTATGAAGTTCAGGCAGGGAATTCAAGAAAAATTCTCAAGATTCCAAAATATTTGGCTGAGGAATTTTAAATTAAACATAAAAATAATTTTAAAAATTCTTTTTACTATGCAAATAAAAGTGTGGCTTTTTTAAAAAAAAGTTTATTTTTATTTACAAGGGAAGATAAAAACGTATTGATTCTCTAAGTTTTTAAAAAATAAAATAGAATGCATTTTTTTCTCAAACTGTGTAAGAATCACAAGTCCAGAGTATTGAATTGCAGCAAATTCCAAATATAAAGAAAAGAAATTCCACACTTATTGGCAAATTAGAAACTGCGGTTTAAAATTTTTTTTAAAGATTTGTTTCCAGTGTAATGTTTAATGAATGAAAAGAAGCGAATCACGATTTAAGAATGTTTATTCTCGACATTCCTTCATGCACACACATCACAGCTGAAAGCCGAAAAGCAGTTAAAAGAATTTTACATACAAAATCCACTCACTCCTGTATACAACGAGCTTTAAATTTCACAAATAAATCAAGTTTGCTTTTGCAGTAGCATTCTCTAAAACGCGGCTCTGTATTCTCAATTAAAAAAACGACCTTTCTTTCATTATTACAAAGCTAAAATTAAAAAACATCTAAAATTATAAAATCAGTTCAATAAGTTAAAATTCAAAGCTCGCTATATTACATGTATGGTAAAGTATCCAAATCTTACAAATTACAAGAGAAATGGTGTAAATCGTAGCGATCACTCCTAGACAGACCATTTCACTTCAATTCAATACTTGGAACCCCTCTGGCATCCTTGAGATCACTTTGTAAATAGGATGCCACCCCCCATTAGTTATAATAACACTAAATTGTAGAAACATCTAACATTTCGTAATTACAAATTTTACCTAGAAGCCTTCATAGAACAGTTTTATAGAAAATTATATGTTTATATATTTACTCATGTATGTATATAATATTTCTTTGTAAATTACAATCAATGAACCAAATGTTACAAATCCACGACAAGTTTTATATATAGTACAAAAGTGTTTAAAAAGACATGATTAAAAAAAATGTGGAAATCCAGAAACTTAACAAACATGGAATGACTTAAAAAACTAGTTCAAAGACTAATAACTAAAAAAAAAA